>JANHGL010022015.1:2233-13119 GCA_024611195.1 Ceyx melanurus
TATTTTATTTTATTTGGCCACTTTCCAGGCCTGGTAGAAACATATTTATTTTAAAACTCTGGTCCTAAATTAATTTATTTGGAATTAGCCAAAGGGCTCCAAGCTCTATTAATGGAAGAGAGATAAACATGCATGCACACACACTTACAAACACACATACATGTCACCACACACAACTTTGTCATCTTATAAAGACCAATCTGAAAAGACAATTTAAGACAAACCCAGCAGCAGTAATCTGCATGTTATACAACAGCAAATCCATAAAGAACAGCTGACCATTTATTCGGGTTTGAAAATTTCCCTATCACTCATAAAAAAATAAAACAAAAATATAGCACTAAGCTTCTGTAGGAAAAAGATTCTTTTTACAGTCCTATTTTTGATATTATATGAAAATCACATATCCAACCTACTTTACTCCCTCCTCAGTTTTCCTTCACTGCTGCTGTCAGCTGTATCACACTGAAGTGGAAAGAGATTTCCATAGGTCTCCTGCTCTGTGCTTAGTATCATGTAAGTTATAATATGATTAAAATGTGCAGTCTTTTAAGATGCAAAACTCGAACTTCTGGTTTTGCAGAATCAGGTCATGATTGTACAGTCATTTTAAGGTGATTAAATCCTGCTGATTAAATGCTGCTGGCAGACAGGTGGGGTGTGTGTGACTTAACTTGCATCAGTGTGCCCTCTCTAAAGCCTCAGTGCATGAGGTAGTGTGCACATTAAAACAGAAACTACTGGGAAAATATACAAGGCAACATGTAGCTTATTCTGTGCCTAAAATTCTGACCATTACACTCAGGTCAGTAGTAGGCACATACACCTGAAGAAACAAAATGTTATATAAAAAACCAATCAACTCTTACCATTAAATGCCATTCCTAATTGGAAAACAAATCAAAAAGTGCCACTCGAACTATTTCACTCTGTATGTTTAAAAAGATTTTTTTTTTCCACATCTCTTTTGCAATCTTTTAATCAGGAAGCTGTGCACTTGATGAGAATGCTAACTACCAAGAAAAAAAAAAAAGGAAAATGTTCTGTAGAAATAGATGTAATTTTGCTTGCTCCAGCTCCAGCAGCAATCCAGTGTACTCTAAATTCATTGTAATTCATTCCACAATTGAACTTTCTCTAGACATAAAGATTTAAGAAGGAGCTGTGACAGCTTCTGTGTAACTAACCCAGCCCCTTGTGCACCCCAATAAATTAATGAAATTCTACCTAAGCTAAGAGAAGGAAAGAATTTTTCCTTATTATCCCAGAAATAAATGTCCTTGGGGAACAAAGCTCTTTCTTCGTTTTTGTTTTGTGTTTTGTTGAGTTTGTTTTGTTTTGGTTTGATTTTTTTTGTCTTTTTTTGTGGTGGTGGTGATTTTTCTTTGTTTATTTGGTTGGTTTTTGGGGTTTTTTTTTGGTGGGGTTTTTGGTATTATTTTTATTATTATTGTTATTTATTTTTGGGTCCAGAATGTAAAGTGGTAAAGAAGTCCTACAAGTTCTGGAAATCTCCAGATTTTGGAGAATACAGATTACACCCTCTAAAATACTAATCTGCTTGTGGAGCACTAATTGAAATAGAGCTAACTGATCCAAATCAGTAGATAGGTGTCAGTGGCTAAATGCGTTTTGGCCACAATCCTAGAGACACTTAAACATGTTTGATTTAGTTCTATGGGATAGAATTGATTCTATATTCTAGAAGCAGAGTTAATGGATGCAAAAGTCTTTGAAGACCCCTAGCATTACAAGTAACAAAGATGGAGGGGTTTGATTTAAGGAATATTTGTATCACAGAAGAGAAACTCATCTTCTGCATTTCCCTGCTTTTCTGAGGCTTTACAGTTCCCATGTGTAAGCAATTCTGTGTCAAGAGGAAGGATGAAAACTTGCTTGCCTAGAGCAGAACCTTTCATCATTCCTTGCCTCAGCCACATGACTCCCCAGACAGCAGCTTTAGGTGAAGCAGAAGAAGGAGCCATAGGACTTGCTGATGCCAAACTGGAACTGATTCCACCTCTCTTCAGAGCTGTTCACTTTTACTGAAAAGCTGGGCAGTTCAAAGTTACAGAACAGATATTTCCTTCCCTCCTTAGTGAGAATGACTGATAGCCCAGATCCAGAAGTGCTTTCTGTAGTCCTACCCCAGAGCACCTTTCCTCTTGGAGACAAAACCTCTTTGTCTTGAGGGAGGGGTGGAAGATGGATGAAGCCTGGCAGCCTGCTCACTGCCCTGGGATGGTGCTGAGCAGCCCATATTGATGCTCAGCCAAGAGAGGTGTAAGGAAGGTAAGGAATATGGAGATATTGCTACACTAGGGACCCAGGAGCAGAAAGGAGGAGGGAAGAATATTCCCAGTATGAAAAGGAGGAACAGAAGTATTGAATCAAGATAATGAAGGGTGAGGAACAAGTAAAAAATGGCACTGGGTGTGCAGAGAGAGTACAAATGGATGAAGGTGAATACTAAGAGACTTTGCAGGGCAGATGTTTGTTTTCCACAGCTGGATGTAGATGGGACTGAGAGTTTATTTTATTTTTTAATCTTAAAATTGTACAATAAGTGTGTTACTCTAACTTGGTTTTTTTTTCTCCTCATACATTTCCTACCTGTGCTCATTGGACTGCTCCAGAAAGATGCAAGAAAAGATCTGATTTATGTTTTGTAACTGAAAAATCTCTGTCCCAGCCTTGTTCTTTGTCACTTTTGTTAGATAATTTGGAGCTTGGAGAAGTAGTGTTCAGGTTTTAACTCTGTCAACACTTGGAGATATTAAGTAAGTTTTTTTATGGCATCTTGTATAGAGGAATAACTGCATGTAGATAATTTTGCTCTTAATTGGCAATTTTAATCAAATAGATGAATGAAAAATTCAAAATAATTGTGTTTAAAGCAGTCATGTATCAGTGTTGGACAACACACTTCTCCTTTCCTCTTTCTCCTCCAAACCACTGGTGAGTTTGAGTAAATCAGTCTTTTTCTGACAGTTATTTCATATCTCAAAAGTGAAATGGTGATCCTTGTGGGAATCTAAGAAGAATAGGTTTAGAAAAGATTGTTCACCAGTCCTCATAAATCCAAAATCTCTTATCAGTTTGATGACTAAGTAGATCTGAATTCCAGCTCAAAGCTGTGTTGCAGCCTCCTGTGCATAGCTCTTTGAGAGAATTTAGCTTAGTCTGTGACTTTGCAATCTCAATTTTGACTCCAGAGTAGTCTGGGTCAAGTGATGTTTATATTCAGTGTGCCCAAATAAAATCTCTGTGATTGCACTGTTGGTTTAATGTGAGGCTATAACTGGACTGCAGTCCAGTGTTTGCAATTGCAAATTCATGTTTGCAATTCATATTGCAGTGTTTGCAATTCATATTGCAGTGTTTGCAATATGAAGCATATTTAAGCCTGAAGAAAAAGTGAGACCCTTTGTTAAACCCACTGACAACAAGTAGGAAGGGAAAGATGAAACATTAATTTTTGGCTTACTAGTCCTGTTTCAACTTGTCCTTTCCAGAGGAACTATTTTGAGAGAAAACAGGAATTATCATGAAATTATGGGATTAAATATGGAGAATTGCACCTTCCTACTTTAGGATATGCCTTTGCCACAAGGATTAATACTCAGGTGTGTGAGTCACTCTGCAATAGCTTATCTAAGATTATACCTTTACTGATCCTTCATGAGCTTAGATGTATTGCTGATGTCCTCATGCAGTGGCATGTATTGCTCCAGTTCTTTCACAAGAAACTGTGGAGATCCCTGTCTGTCTTTCTGGGAACTGGATGTAAATGATGAGAACTGATAAGTGGCAATTAGTCCTCCTGGTGAAGTGAAAGACCCACACAAGAAACCTGGGCTCCACCTCACACCTTCCTTGTCTAGGTAGCTCAGGTTGCTAGATGAGACACCCTTGTGTGTTAAAGGAAAGGGGAGTGCTGGCAACATGTGAGTAGGAGTTAAGAGATGAATGATCCTTAATTTAATTCTAAATGGCTTGCAGTGGTCTTGCAGAAGGTCTCCTACCTTGTAGAGGGAGTCTTGCAGTCAGAAAGAATATTGTTTCCAAAAGGATCATTAAAAAAAGTCTTTAAAAAAAATAATTAAGAAATCTAAAAGACAAACAGACACCATGAAAGCAGCAAAGGTATCAAATCTTGTCAAATATCAATTGTATATAAAATCCACTCAGGTAAAGATTCTTCAGAATGGCATCTCTGAGTATGCATCTAATCATGAGGAAGAGGAGTCCCTGAGGAACAGGTTTTTCTGGTGAGGGAGAGACCTGGTAATCCTTGTAATACATGAAAAACAACTTAACAGTTTGGAGTTGACATAGGACCAGTTTTTAACCTTCCTTCAAGGGGAGCAGCAACTGATGTGTTGTAGATAGGGGAGAGTTTTCTGGGTCTGGTTTTAAACTAGGAGAAATGGCATCATTTAAATAAGCAGTGATTGTTGTACTCCTCTGTGTTGTCCTCTTCCAATGCATTACAAGCAGCATTTCATTTCAGGAGTTTGGATTTCCTGTGGCTCTTTACAATTATGAAATGAAATCTCTACCTTTGTAGAGGTTTTTGAATTAGTCCTTGCTATGGACTAATTGCAACAAAACAAAGGAGCAGGAAGAATGAAGCCAATTTGCAAAGTGACCTCAAAGGTCTAAACAGTGAGAGCTTCAGCTCTGAGAGCACATACAACATGAATAAACTCCTTCACCCAGAGAGCAGATGCAACCATGAGTGACACACATTAGAAGAAAAGTACAATAAACCCTCCAGTATCCTCACAGTTTTTGCCAAGTCCTACAAATTTGTTATAACTTGCAATATTTAGCTTCTTAACATTTTTGGACAAGTCATTCAACACAAGAAGAAATCACTTTACCAAGGCTTAGAAGCCTTTAGGATTGCAATGCCTGAAACACAACTTACCTGCTTCTTAGAGATTCAGGAACCAGGGAAGATGTAAACAATTTCAATTTCCATTGTCATGATTCACAGAGCTTGGCTAATGGCTCTAAATGCCTGGGGTTATGATACTGCAGACAGTGTTTATTTTACCCTTACCTATGGTTTAGCAGGGGACATGTAGAGTAGGGTTATAGCTTGAACTTGATCTTGAAGGTCTTTTCCAACCTCATGATTCTGTTTCCATTCCAACCTTCTCCTTTTCTACCAGCCACAGCAGTTTTTTGTGGATTAGACATTTAGAACTCAATGGAAATCACATCACTTAAGGGAAAAAAAAAAAGGAAAGGAATAAGTTTTAGACACACTTGTGATTCCTCTCTGCTCAGCTTTTGCTTTTTAAATGTTTTCTAACTAAAGAACCTCTCATCTCATGTTAACTGTAGTGCAGCTAGTCAGCTTTCTCACACTTCTTAGCATGATGTCATCTAGGTTTATGTAAAGAGGACACCATTGAGACCAATTCTGGGGAATACAAACATGGTAAATTAAGCAACATTTTTTTAGTGCATAGTGAATAGGTTTGCTTCCTCCTTGCCTTCTTTTGCTAGCTGTGAATCCTGTTAAGTGGGTATTTTCTACCACAATGCTTTAGATAGAATCCATTTTGTGTTCTCTGTGCCACTGAATATCTCCACTATAACATCCTATCACAGTATCACTATTAAAGCAGCCTGTAACCTGAAAATTTAAGCTCAAACACCATCTGCTTGTGACACTCACCTAATGCCAGTGAGGGTAACCATGAGATAATGACACAAATTCTTTTTACCAGAAAAGAGTCCACTGCCTCTATCACCAAAGAAAAACAAAATCTATGTATGCAAATTGTTTTCAATGAGTTCTTAAAAGGCCTCTCTGTGTGGTCAGGGAGATACCAAAAGGTGTTTTACAACCTGTGAGCCCATCACTTAGGCTGATTACTTGCTAGACATATTCAGGGGTTTAAATCTCAGAGACACCATCCAAACCCTTTTGCAACAGGTACTTTCTGTCATTAGGTCAAGCATGGGAAGCAGCAAATACTCAGAAGAGCTACAGAAATATCTTCAAAGTGCAGATATGTCCTCATGATGCCTGACTCACCTGAGACAATGGGATAATTTCCCATAATAGAGAATAAAAATTCAATGTAATAGTTTTATCTCCAAATAAGTGTATCATTCAGACAAAGAATTGCATTGGTTGCTTCCAAAGAATTCAGGTGACTTTTCTAAGCAGTTTTGTATCCTTCTTTGCTCCCCTCTGTAGCAGCAGTGTGCAAACAGCATAGGAAACTTTCTGTTGGTGTGCATTATTTTTTCACAGAAAATCCATGGCCAGAAGCTAAGCAGCTGACATTGTCTCAAGTGGTCCTTTCACAAGAACCCTTCTCTTTTCTGCCCGTGCTGCATCTCAGGTGAATGCTGAGAAAGCAGAAAGTTAATGAGATCTTTAATTGGAAATTATAATTGAATTGTGATCCTGATCAGAAGCAACATTTCTGATCAGGCAACTCAGTTCAGAGTTTAGAACAGGGAACATCATGAAATAACAGAATATTGAAATTTCAAACATAAAAGATTCTCAGAGTTCCCTTTTCATTTGATGACCTTTGGGGTCATCTGACTTACTTGAAATGTAATAGAATGCCATAAACAAAGATACAGAACTGCTTTTAAACAGTAAGACTTAAGACTGGAAACATTTAGTAGCTACAAATTCCTCATCTACCTTACCTTCTCCTCCTCAAAACATCAAATCCTAAACTAAACAACACTAAGCAAACTGCAACCATACTGCCAGCCTGAGCTCCAAACAAGAGAGCAGAAGCCAAACTTCAGTACGTCAGTTGGTTATGTGCAGTCAGAGCTCATTGATAGCATACAGAAATAATTCTGTAGAAGATTTTTTCTGGACTGCAGAGAAAAGTACCAAAGTTCAGTGTTGCTGATGTTGGAAACAGTCTCACAGCCATTTTCATGAAACTGCTTAGGAAAGCAAAAAGGGTCTGTTGTTTGTTCAGTTTGTCCCTCCCCCAGCTCTGCCTGTAGTTCCCCCTTTCCTTACTCTTCACTTGTCTTATGCCTATGTGGAGAGAACATACCCTTTAGCTCCCCAAATGGAGGTTACTGTTGTTTCAGAGCTTATCTTAATGGCAATTAGGCCACCAATTACATTGTTCATAAGCTGGTGACCTAACAGTTAATGAGGTTGTGGGATTGCCCTCCTTTCAGGAAAATAAATTGGGCTCTTTTTGCTTCTCTGCAAGTTGGCACCGTTGCTCTTTTATTGCTGAATCTTGCCTGTGCCCCTTCTTCTGCATGCTGCATCCACCCCCTCACACCTGCATTTCTGTCTCTGAGTGTGCCTCAGTGCACTCACTCTGCTTCACTTTACAAAAACCTTTATGAACTTCTAGACAGAGCCTGCCAGTGCTGTCCCAGTCTGCTCCTGCTCTGTTTCAGATTTGCCATGATTTTGGTGCATCCCCCCTCACTGCTTCCAGTGCCTGCAGTGGGATTGTAAAGTGTGGATCCAGCCAGTTTGCTTCGTTCAGATCAGTGAAAACTGCAATCAGTGCAAAGAATGCTAACTAAGACCTTTGGCAACAGGTAGGAGTACTTACAAATATGTTTTGCAGCCATCAGCATTAAGGAACTCCTTCCAGTTGAAATAAGCATTTGCCTAGACCTGTGAAAAAGAAAATTATCTGAGTATTGTAAGTACTGGGTGAAAAAACTTGGATGAGTCTCTTATGGATGTCTCATTAAGTCTAACAGCATTGTTGTCACTTGAAGATGGGCTCAGGGAAACAAGTGTTCAAGTGCTCTTGGCCTTCCAGTCACAGTGAATTGTTTCCAGACCTGCTCATACAGACTTAGAAACATCCTTCTCTATGAGAAAAATAAATCAAACCAAACCAAAATAGAAAAAATAATAGGTACTTTTTTTTCTTTTTTTTTTTTTTTTCCCAGTTTATTCCAGGAACAGGCAACCTAGCTGTTTAATTACTCAGTGATGCTTTCTTTTCTCATCCTCCCTTGTGCTACTCCCAGCAGATTAGTTTTTCAAGAAGTCCCTCATATCACCCTTTCCAAGCTGCTGCACTTTCTCACCTTGCCTTTACCATGCTGCACTGAGTTTCCTTTCAGATGAAAGTCCTCACAGCTTCAGTGGTAACGTTGCAATTATACTTTTGAAGTTGAGGTGGTATTAACAAAAAATTAGAAAAATGGGTTATAACATGAAAAAATACATTGCAACAATATTAAGGCTATTCTTACGAGTGTGAAACCACAGAGCAGTTTTCAGTAGAAGCATTGGTAGGTTTATTCCAGCAGTACAAGAAAGGAAGGTACTTCCCTGACCTGTGTGCTTTTGGGCTACCAAATCCCAAGCAGAAATCAGAGGCAAATTCAAGTACAAAGTATGAATTGTGACTTCATCTTGCTGTGTGACTTGCATAAGACTGGCTCTTCTTTTACATCTAGCACATTTAGGATATATACAGTTTTTCAGCAAGCTTACACAGATGATTACTTCTAAAGAAGCCTTTAATTATTTAGAAAACCTTATGTGATATGTTTAAAGGTACATGGTAAAGAAATATGGTGCCAAAAAAAGCTTATTTTGCTAGACCATGGTCTTGCTTCAACTACTGTCAAATACGGGCTATATTGATAAATATGATGTGACTTTTACCTCCTGCTTACCCCTTAAATATTATGAGTAATTTACTTTATCAGTGCAGGATAATGTGCCCTGCCCAGAAGAATGTGTTTATGACATGGCAAGCAGTAGGAATTTTAGGTATTTTGATTCTGTTTCCTACCTACCTAAGCATGTGTTGATGTCTTTGCATAATTACACAACTGATGATTTACTCACCACTCTGATTCTTAAGGAGCCCTTCAGGGTTTCCTCTACCACAGACCTGAGCACAGGGCATTATCTGACTGAAGTGTGATGAAAGCCACTAAGAGAGAACCACAGCTGGGTATATCTATGACTGTCTTCCAAATAAACATCTACAGAATGCTGTAAATAAATGTTAGGGGAACAAAGCAATGCAATGGAATTGGTATTTCACAATTCCCATTGCTCAATGTTTTGAACAATTTTTAATTTATCAAGATGGTGAAATGCCATGTGCAAGACCACTGCATGGTTCTGTTATTGTTAAGCCTATTGTTAAAAATAGAGTTTGAGTGTGCTGTGACATTCAGCTTTTCTCTGAGGGATCGATCAGCTTGAAAAAAGAGTAACAGGAAACTTTCAAAAATACAGACTTAGGAGTATAAAGCTGACTGGACACTTGAAAAAGTAAATATTTTGGATTACTTAGGAAAGGCAAACATGATTATGACTATTGAGGGTCTGGTGTTTTGAAAGGGTGATCCATGTAACTAACAGCTGGCTCTCTAGCATAGAAAAAAAAAGGTTGTAGGAGTAAAACCAAACCCAGTAATACTCAGAAATAAAATGAAGAACTGAACAACCTGAAGTCATAAGTATTTAACAGGGAAATTAGAGAACTTCTACAAAACCCACCAGCCTTAGAGGTTTTGTAGAACACCCTCTGCATAAAAAGGGGCTTTGCTTTTACACTGTAATTGATGATTGGTCTTCTTCACATTATAATACTGCTGCTGCTTTTCCTCCACCTTCCCTGCTAACATTTCTTTGGTGTGCACTTTCTTCTGTTAGCAACGCAGAATAACACCTTATTTCTGCTGTCCCAGTGCACCTAAGGTTAACTTTGTAAGTTTAAAGTCTAGTTAAGCGAGCAAGCAAACAAAAAACCCCGCAGAACAGTGTTTAAAGGAAAACCCCCAGGTTTGAGACAGGAAACTTTCTGTGTATGCAAATTTCAGGGTACAGTGCCCCATGTGCAGGGCTCGCTGCTCTGGTCCAGATACAGCTCCTGTTCTGAGGAGACATGTTTCAGTTCCACAGTTTACACCACTGCACGTCGAGAATGAAGGGATTTATCTTAACATCTAGAGCAAGGGAAGACATGCAATGCTGCAGAAATTACTGGCGGATAAGACACGCTGTTCAGAAGTTTAAAAATAAAAAAGTTTCTACTAGAGCCCTCAGAACAGCTTCCTGGCACAGAAGAGCTCAGAGACAGACAACAACTGCAGCTCAAGGAAGACTGAAAAAAAAAAAAAAAAAGAAAAAAAAGAAGAAAAACAAAACAGGAGAGTGGCTTTGACAGTAGTGTTTCAAGTTCTGATGCCCTTAACTTCTCCCTTTGGGCAAGAGCTGCTGCACCATGGGACTGGCTCCAGCTCCATCCCTGGAGGTGTGGCTGTGGTGCTGGGGGACATGGTTTAGGGACCCTGGCAGTGCAGGGTGAATGGCTGCACTTGATGATCTTAAAGGTCTCTTCCAGCCAAATCATTCTATGATTCCAGCCCAGACCCCTTTAGCCATACAGCAGATGGAGGGAGGTTCTCCTGCCCCTCTACTCTGCACTGCTGAGACCTCACCCAGAGTGTTGTGTCCAGTGCTGGACTCCCCAGTTCAAGAGAGACAGGGATTTGCTTGAGAGAGTCCAATGGAAGCTACAAGGATGCTGAAGGGACTGGAACACGTCCTATGGGGACTGAGACACCTGGGGCTCTTTAGTCTGGAGAAGACTGAGAGGAGACTTGATAAATGGTTATAAATATCTGAGGGCTAAGTGTCCAGAGAAAAGGGACAGCCTCTTCTCACTTGTGACAGCACAAGGGGGAATGGTTACAAGGTAGAACACAAGAGGTTCTGCCTTAACATGAGGAAGAACTTCTTTACAGTGAGGGTCACAGAGCCCGGCAGGGGCTGCCCAGGGGGGTTGTGGAGCTCTGGAGACATTCAAGAGTTGCCTGTCTGCGTTCCTCTGGGACCTGTGTTAGATTATACTTAGATTATGACCCTGCTCTGGCAGGGG
>JANHGL010022016.1:0-20694 GCA_024611195.1 Ceyx melanurus
TGAAGGCAGCGGAGGGGGGTGTGGAGGCTGCGGGGCCGGGGGGAGACCGAGAGCGAGATCAGTGCAGTGATCCTTCTGTCCAACCGGCAAGGTCTCCCCTCAGCCTCCTTCTCTCCAGGCTAAACGACCCCGGTTCCCTTAGCAATTCTTGTAACAAGTGCTCCAGACCCCTCACCAGTTTCATTCCCAACTGGCAAAATTATGGCGCACTAAACCTCAGAGAATGTGGATGGGGCTACACAGTTCGACATCACTAATGAGCTTTATGGAGTCCTTTATCTAATCCTGACTTGATGGCCACAAGTTTGAGCTCAGTCCAATTCCGCAGCAGAGAAATATTCCAGCATATTATACATTTAAGTACAAGATAATGAAGTTGTTGGTTTTTTTAATACTTAAACTCTTGTTTTCGTCTTTGTAAATTCATATATCCTGTTCATTGCCGTGATCACAACCTTGTAACAGCCGTCATCAACGACTCCAAAAGTTCAGTTACAGAACATGATCTGCCACAACTGACAACAGATCGAAGTGGAAACTTCAGGGAAGTCAGTGTGGATTTCATACTTTTTTTCTAACACCTGTTTTCATTAACCTAAAGGTCTAATCAAACCCAAAGGTCATCTTCTACTAACATGAAATTCACATAAAATTTAAAATAAGGCTGTATGGGTTTTTTTAAGTGTTCAGAATAGTTTGTTAAATCATTTACCTCTGCTGTAATCCATGGAACTCCCCCCAGCCACCTCACAACTAATTATATTGCTATTTAGAGGAGCGGAGAAAGGAAGGGTCATCGAGTTAAAGCTACTAGGATTTGTGAGGCTAATGAGGAATAAAGGATTGCAAGTAGTTAATGCACTTAAGTTTAATTCTCCAGTATTTGTCTGGAGAAACTGGTCTATCTGACTGGGTAAGTAGCAAATTCCTGCCGACAGGGATGTTTATGCAGCTGGTTTGATGGCACCACCATGTGGCCACTGTCCACTCCACAATGTCACAGAGAATAAAGAAGGGACTCTACTGAAGTAAAAGTAAATAAAGTGTAACTTGCCACCCTTGAGTAGCTGAGGTGTTGAGCACCAGGATGACCCTTGGATACTCAAAATCGGAGGGTGTCATTGCAGTGGGGCTCTCCAGGCTATGTGTCTTGATTCTAACTTCCAATATACTCCATTCAAACAGTGGGAGGTCTGCCAAATTGTCTTTTTGGCTGTGGGATACCTTGAACTGAATGTGACACAAGTTCAGAACTCCTGTGTTTTCTGAGCTTCTTTTTCACCACATGAAAATTCAGATAAGTCCAAAATGTAATGGCCTAGCAGCATTTTAAATTTTACACAGGAGAATTTTCTGCTGTAAAAGAATTGAAAGAATGAGAATTCATAAATCTAGAGTATGCACACTTGCTTGCAGCATGGAAACTGCAAAATATACAATATTTGATGTAACTTGCAGGTACAACTTCTCAAGAGGCTTTTTCATTCATTTATTTTCAAATGCAATTCTAAATTCTGTAGTTACATACATTAGCCTCATTGTGTTCATTATTTTCATGCAGTTATTTTTCACTTGAATTATGCACTAAGAGTTTCAAGTAGCACAAACTAGAATTCTTAGAGTGAAGTAATCAATGTACACGACAGAGAAATGTAATGAAATGAAATGAAATACCACAGGAGAATGAGCTGAGAAAGAAGAAAAAGAGTCCCATCCAGAATGTAATTTGTTAAATGTGTAAAACAGTGCAATAGAAAATAGAATTCTGTTATAAGAAAAAAAAAAAAAAAGAAAAAGAAAAAATAAAGCAAAAGAAAAGGAAAAGGAAAAGGAAAAAAGGAAAAGAAAACATACAACCAAATCAAGCAGCATATAGCATTATTATTACAGTGTATTAGAAGTATTTTGTATATGTGCCGACCTTATCAGTTTATACTCATATAAGATGCTACAGCCCCAGAAAATAGATATCCAAGGACAAGTCTTAGCTGGTAAAATGCTGCAGATCAGTATCTTAGCTGATGGAAATCAGCTGACAGATACCCACTCATCATCTGAACCTATGTCTTTCTATTTATTTCCTATTAAATGATCATCAATGGGTTCAGTTTTGTTATTAAGTATTGTTATATTTTATGGTGGTAACAGTTACTCAGTAACTGTAACAAAATTAGGTTTTCATGTTCAAACCAAATTACCAATAAATAAATCCTCTCCCAAAGAGAATAATCTGCAGGGCAGGACATAAACTCACAAAACACAAATTCGTAGGAATATATGCAACTCCTAATCAGCTTCATTACTGACAACACCCTGAAATACAGGAATAAATGCTAATAGAAACAATTTTACAGAAATGTAAATGCCAAGGATAATTTGGGGAAAAAAAGCAGCATGACAAATTGTCGGAGAAGTGAAATATAAAATATTAACAGTTGTGTTCAGTGTTCATTTACAAAACACTGCAATTAATTTACGAAAAAATTATACAAATTAGCAAACTACAGAACTGAAGTAAACGTCCACATCCATATTCTGTATGTGTGGTTTATCCACAGCACTGCACTCAAAAATGTTACTCTTTGTATGATTTGTCTTCTATGAGCAATGCTTTCAGGATATATACGAAACAGACCTGCTCACAGACTAAGAATATTATAAAATAAAGTATGTAATAAATATTATCATTGTGCCTGCTCCTGTTCCCTTCAACACAAACATTCACACTATTAAGCACTATTGATATATACTGAAGAATGACCCTGAAATTCAGTAGAACACAGCAAGAAATAAGAGTATAAGACAAGGTGTAATAACAAAAAAAAATATCAAGGAACAGTAGAAGACATTCTACAGGAGGTTATAAACCTCTATCTTGAAATTCTATTTAGATTTTCTAAATAAGGTGTTGTGTTCAAGTGTACTAAGAGTTTAATCACTGGGGACAGAAACATACAATTCTAGTTGTTTGTGGATGTGTCAGTTAATCATTATTCAACAAGCAGTTTTTATTTTGCTAGAATTACATTTCACATTTATCCTAGGCTTGCTACTCTAGTTAACAGAAGCTGCAAGTATTAATTATCTCTGAAAGTCTGAATTTAAACATTTAAGTTAGAAAATGTTGGCTTCAATTCTTCATCCCACAGGACTGAACATATTATTGTGCCTCTTTGCAGAGAAATTACACCAATCTTGCTTTCCTGTCCAGTGGCATGGATGGAAAGGAACTGCCAAAGCCAAACAGTCTAATAACTGAATAGAACTCTGTAAACTCAATGTTAATTAATGTCATGGGGGGAAGAATTTAACAGATCCCCAGTACCATATTTTTAGCCCTTTAACTCAAATTGCCAAATCTTCCAGAACTTCCCCCTCTCCAGAGCAGAACAATTCTATTTTACAGCTTATATTTATTCATAAACAGATTAAGGCAATGCATTTTAGACAAAATTTTTGGCAAGCTGTATCAGCTTTTTCTTTACTAGTTTGCAATGAACTCAAGTTTTTTTCTAGTTTTCAGCATAATGGCTTTGATGACTGCAGGGTAATCTTAGTCTTAGACTTTTCTCTCAGTATGGGATTTAATTTTCCAAATTATTCTTCCAGGAGATTATTTAATCACTACAGATTTTTATAATGATTTTGTTTAACAAGTGCATTTATTAATGGACCTGCTATAAGTACCAATAAAAAAGGTAACAAAATATTTATACATATTACACAATGGTATTTAGTCTCAGTTGTCTCCATAGTTAAATAAAGAAGCAGAATTATTTAATACTAACAAAGATATTTAGATGGATTAAGTACAAGTAAATATGACAATAAGTGTTATAACTACTATTATAGTTATATAATGCATCGATTTTATAAAGAACAACATTCTATTTTCACTATTTATTGAAACTATAAAACAGTTTTGTTACAACAAATGTCTGTCTTCATATAAAGTCATTTTAATGCACTGTGTAAAAGTCAATTACTATGCAAAACTGGTAATTTTGGTGAAATTTTGAATTCTTAATGCTGAGCTATTGATATTTATCTTCAAAATATAACCAGCATTATTTACCCCTAGAAAGAGAAATGGAAATTTTAACTAATTTCAGGTACCCTTTTCCTCCTTGCCTCCTTTGTTTGGATTTTTGATGCTAGAAATACAGTTGCAACCTGCTTGAGTTTGGCTAGGACAGTGAGTTGGACAAACAGTGATGTTTCAGTTTTGTTGATTCTTTCTTTCTTCCACCAGAACCTTTTGTTTCTGTTCTTCTGTTGCAGTTTTCCCACCCCTATCATTATTCCTGATTGTGCCCCATGGGCAGCCCCAGCCCCTCCTCAGGCAGCATTTCATGTCTGATTTACTGTCTGGCCCGTGCTAGCTTTGCTGTTGGCACACAGGGGACAAGTAGCTAGAAGCAGCACTAGTTAGAGAATGATTTAGTGGGTGCCTGCATCCTTGTACATTACCATCGTTTTGTTGCACAGGAAAATGAAATCCATGCTGTCCTAGATAAACTGCCATACACTGAGATATTTTAAGAAGCAGATTATTAAAAGCTTGGAGCCACAAGATAACAGGTTTTGGTTACCCATAGGTTCTGTGTGTAATTTAGTCTCTTCTGTAGCAAGATTCAAGCTGAAAAATATGGCTTAGTATTTCCAAAGTAAAATAATAACTTTCAGTCTCATCTTTTTCTACCTGAATCCAGGTCATTCAGATTCATCATTGCTTCTCCACATTCTGATTCCTGGTTTTCTGAAGATTGCTTTTCTTCCAAGAACATTTCTTTCTCCCTTTTTTATTTTTTTTTTCCCTAAATGCTCAGCATAAAGACCAAAAGACAGTCTACATACAGGATGCAATCAACTTTCTGAAATATGTACTCAGCCACTATCCAAATCTATCATTTTTGACAACATGTTGTTACAATAAATTCATATGTAAAGTATGGGAAGAAATCAGGCTTTTATTAAAAACATATTTAATGGGGATTACAAAACATTTTTTACCATCCATGTGTTATCAGAATGCTTGAAGGACTCATGTCCTAATAGGACTTCATTGACAGAAGAGCCTAAAGGCACAGCAGTTGTTTCACGAGTCACCAAAGAATACGGCTTTATTCACAGCTTGACCAGAATAAAAATAAAGTGAAAATTAATTGTATTTTGATGGAAGAATACTAATAATTGCCTTTTGGTTTGGTTTTTTTTCCCCCACATGAACGTGTGTAACAGTAGCAAGAAGGAGGAGGTGTCCAGTAGGCTGATGCTGAGGAGCTGAGGAAAATAGATCTGAGAAGGAAAAGTGAAAACTGTTAGTGAACTGATTTTGAAATATAGGGTGGGTTTAGACTGGGAATTAGGGAAAAGGTTTCATTGAAAGAGTGGTCAGACATGGGAATAGGCTGCCCAGGGAGGTGTTTGAGTCACCTGGATGTGTTTAAGTGTTGTTTGGATGTGGTTTTGAGGGACATATTTTAGGGGTGAACTTTGTAGAGTAGGGCTAATGGTTGGACCCGATGATCCCAAGGGTCTTTTCCAACCTGAATGATTCTATGATTCTATGATATACAGAGGTAACTGCTTTTAAAGCTTTTAGGAAAGGCAAGAGGCAAGCTTGTTTTTTGTTGCTGGAAGTCCTGTCTTGCAGTAACCAGTGCCAGTCTGTATTTACTCCTAGGCAACAAGTCCCAAGTTCTCTACTCCATCTTGTAGTACCTTCTTTGATTAACATTGATACTGGCTTCCAAAGCCAGAATCAGCTTTCAAGCTCTGGTGTTGCAGCCCTTACACATGCAGTCCCACTGGCTTTAGGAAGTGCCATATCTACCATCTGCTGCCTGGCACACTGGATCAGGAGGATATATTTTTCATCACAGGCTTTAAGTAAGTCTGAAAAATTATCAAATGCCTGCATACCATTCTAAAATGCTCAGGGTGAACATCCTCTTTCTAAGGACTGACTGGAAGGTTTTCTAGGCTGCATCTGCAGTTGTGCAGCTGCCTTTAGATCTCAGAAGCAGAACTACTCATTCAGGGACCCAATGAACAAGGCTGTTCTGTCCACAACATAAGGAACATAAACATGGGCACACCTCCACTTAGTTCCTTCTTTACACTGATATATTTTCAAAGCAAAGAGATAAAGGAAATAATGGAGTCAGGACTGGAATGACCAGCTCCAAATACAAATAAATCAATGCTCTGAGGGTTCTGAGCTGCACAAAAACTTAGAAACACCTGATAAAATGCAACTGGAGATTGAGGATGAGGCTTCACTGAAAACAAAAAGGGAAGTGAAGAATATGTAAGTGTCTTCCAGATATTCTGAACTGATACATGTTGATGCTGCTTCCCTCCTTCAGTGGAGAGGTACCAAGTTAGAGCAGTATAGCACCTGCCCTATTACTTAGTTGAAGCTTGGAAAAAGGAGGACTTGTTTTAACCATTACTGAAAAACATTTTTTCTCTGAGCTAAGGCACAGCAGTTGTTTAACAGCTTACATTCTTTAGCAACTGGTGTCAAGAAATAAAAAAAATTCTTCCAAATAAAATCACTGGAATTTTAGACAGCAAAGTGGAGGAATTTGCAGTAGAAACTGGCAACAGTCCTGCAACTAAACCTTCTTTTAATGAAAAGTCCGGGGAACCTTTGTCAAGGTTCAGCTCTGTTCCATAATAGGGCTCACCCCAAAATGTGAAGAATTCCTTCTAAATTTTAACATATACTCACCATTTTTTCTTTTTAGTTTTTCTCTCCAATTATTTCCTAGAGGAAAAAAATAAAGCATACATTTTAAAATATTGTGATTTAAACTACAGTTTGTTAGAATGAGTCTATATGTAGCTAGATGTGCCAAATTTAGTTAAGACTACTGGTCTTAACTAAATTAAATAGGAATACTGGTTTGAGCAGGTAACTTCTCTCTTGGGATAAGCATAAAAGAGGTATTCTCTGTATACTAGTGACTGAAAAGCTCTTGGAGTGTATTTGTTTTCCTCCTGTGAAGAACAGCTTTGATTATGACCTGGGGCTAAAGTATTCAGGAAGTCAGAAAACAGTACTTTGGAGCATTTGTTAGAAGCATGCTAGTTTCAACCTGGTGGCCTTGATTTTACTGGGAATAATGATACAATATAGTGTAACTTGCCACCCTTGGGTAGCTGAAGTGTTGTACTAAGACCCTTGGATGCTCAAAATCTGAGGCTGCCATTGCCTCCAGATTGTGTCTTGTTTCTAACTTCCAATATACTCAATTCAAACAGTGGGATGTCTGCCAGATTGATCTTCTTGACCATGGGATATATTGAACTCCCAAGTTTAGGACCCATGTGTTTTCTGAGCTTCTTTTTCATCACATGAAAATTCAGATAGGCCAAAAATTTTATCCTTAGCATTTTAGATTTTATACACGTTTAAGAATTTTCTGCTGTGCAAGAAGTGAAGGAATGATCATTCATAAACTCGATATATATATACACATCCTTTCAACATGGAGACCTATGTATGAGCTTTCTCTAAAGATATAATTCAGACCTACTATATATGTCTTTTCCTCCAAAAGGATTTAGAAGCTTTAGCTCTGTGCAAAGCTTGGAAATAAAGCAATCTGAAACAGCAATATCAGCACCTTAAATCAACTCCTCAGACTGATTTAATATTTCTTTCTAAGACATTTATCAGACTGCAGTCTAAGCCTAAATCAAAGCTCTATCCAGAACCTAACAGCACACTGAGTTAGCGGGACCAAGTCATGTCAACTCTGTAGTCCCTGGAAGGTGATGATGTGGCCAGCAGCATAGTTGACTGGTTTTATTTTTCCATTCAAAAATATTAAGGCTTGGTATGGTGGTCTGGGAATGGACTTCAGTGCAAGGCTTGAAAGCACACCTCTTGATTCATAGTAAGTTACTATTCCTGATATGTGTCTGACATCTTGTAATCCTGTGATCCTCATGTTATGGCATATTAGGTTTCTCTTCCAACAAATAGGTGTTACAACACTTATTGCACATGCTGAATAGGCAGCTTTTAAAAATAGACAGGAAGTTTCTACAAGAAGAAGTCAGGAATGGGAAAATCCTTCATCAGTAACTACAGATCATGCCTTTTACCTTTTGACATGACAACAACAGAAGGAATCTCTCCTCTCTCATAATATAAAATTTCTAAATCTTATAGTCATCACATATAAATAAATCACATGACAATGGAGCCACTTACCAAAACTTATTTGTTTTGAAAGATGTGTCAAGACTGAAGGAAGAAGACACAGCAGCATCTTGGGACAAAAGAACTGTGAAATTTAAATGCAAAACCCTGTAATTGACTGAAGGTTACATTCTGGCCCTATATGCCCACATATTGCTCTTATAAGCATCAATAAGACCTGTAGATGTACACCCAAGGATGGATTTTGGTCCTCAGATGTGACTTAATAAATACAGTGTGTTTAATATAAAGAATTTCTGTACTTACAAACTAAAATTATCAGCAACAACATGGCAGAGAATCCTCCCAGAAAATACCTGAGAACAAAACAATACCTATTGGGTTAGAAAAACACAAGGGCTTCATATTAGGTTGACAGTGGTGAAGCTGGGGTGAGAGGAGGAGCAAAGGTTCTTGCAGATGAACTCTCTGAACTCTTGAGGTGAACTGCAGTTTGAAACTTTGAATTACTTAAGCTGTTGACCATAATCTCCTAGAAAAAAAAGACCTCAGCATTTCTAGGCTGAGAGAAACTCCCATATTGGTCACACAGAAAGACACAGACCCTTCTGATTCTTTTCAGCCTTTCAAAATCCAAGGCCAAATACACTTGATAAAGTAGTTGTCATATCTGCATACATATTTTGTATTTTTTGTTGATACTTATATCAGATATAAGATATAGCTCAGATATCAGCCTGCATTGACTATCATGTGAAAATATAGTTTCACAGTAAGATATATCTGACTTTGAAAATGTGACCCTCACTTTATGTTTTATTCACTAGTTGAAATGGATTAAGCATTAATATCAGAAGCAACAAATGAAAGAAACAAAAAATACCTTGTGCATATTGAAATGGTTAAACACACCATCAGTGCAAACATCTGAGAAAGGAAATTTCGCACTCTCCTGGATTCTAAAATTAAGATCAGGAAAATTATTTTCATGAGTTGTCTGGAAAGTAACTAATATGGCAGGAGGTGTTTGCAAAGACTAACTTCACCCTGTGAGGCCAATCTCTTCAGATGTTTTTTAAGAGAATTTGCTTAGAGTGACTCAAAGAAGAAACCTAATTTTCATGCTCAGGATGTCTCTCAGGAGTCTCCCCCCCCAGCCATGAAGATACTGTGCTCTCCATGCTCTCAGAAAACAAGACTTTCTGAATAACTGCCTGATTCAGTTTTTGTTCCCTTGCCCTTTTCTCCATTTTCCTCTTCACTTTTTTCTTTTACCATTTATCACTGAAAATAGGAAAGAAAAAAAGATGTGAGCAGGGAGGAGTGAACAAATAAATACCAATTTTAAGATTTTACTACTCTTAATCAGTCATTTAAAAATGTGTATTTCAGGAAATAAATTGTATTCTCCAAAGGGCCAAATCAACATTTTTTTAATGTGAACATTTTCAGTTCACTGTAAACATGAGGCACAACAAAGTAAGAATGTAACATACTTGCATTGCTCAAAGTCTCTTCACTTGCATTTATCATAAATGGAGAGCAGGATTGTGAATCACAAAATGGTTTCCCAGGCTGAAGAAATTCCTCATCTTTGGTGAGAGAGCCTCCACTGGATGCTTGAGTTTGCATTTGTGGCACATGACTATTATATTCAGAAGAAAACTCTGAATCACCTATAAACAGTGCATATGTAACTGAGATTGCACAAAAGAAGAGCTTTGAGACTTCGTGTTGATGAATTTTGTGGGCAGAAAAATGGTAATTACTTAATCACAGGGAGGTTTCCAAATTGTTAGGGGTAGGATATTGGCAGGTTCAATGTACACAGGAGAAAATATACAGAGTAAAGACAAAACTTCATAGAGCATACCTCCATGAAGTTATTAAACATCCAGGTGAAAGCAGACAGTGACAGATATTGATGACACCAACATAAACATCACTGGTAATCACTTTGGATTCTAATTCAGTCTAAAAATGACTTTTTGGCAATAAAAAAAAAATCTGAAGATTCTGTAAACTTTAATGCCAGGAGCTCAATTCATCACTTACAGTTCTGCTGTTCATCCTGCACCTGAAGATCTTCATCTGCAAAACCTGGAGAAAGAGATACCCAAGTCCCACTAAATATAAACCAGTAATAGTAAATATATGTTGCAGCTTGATTACTTGTTACCTGGATGGGGCTTACCAATATCTCTCTGACTGGTTTCTAGCTTATTACATCCATCAGGCCAAGGACCATCTACACAGGAGGAATGCAAATTGCTGAGGACATTGCTGCTGATCCATGAACGGGAGGCACTGAGACTGAACAAGCTGGGAAGACAGCGTCGGAATTTCTTCCTTCGCCTGAATATGCTAGGAAAAAAAAAAAGACACATTGTCAAGGAATAGAGTTAATTGTTGTTGTTAAATAGGGACAGAGCTCTAAAACTTGCTGGACTGACATGAAAGAAGTTCTGGGTGCTGTTCCTAGATCTGTTCTTGACTATGGGTGTGTCACCAAGAATAACTCTTGCACACTGCTATATTGTCAGGGAATGTATTAGCAGCTTGGTAATATATTGTGCACTGTTGTACTGGATATTGTGATATCAAACAATACTACAGTTATTGGGCTTTTATTTATATTTTTACAGTTATTCTGCTTTATGTGGTCTCTCCTGCTACCCATGAGTTTCACCCTTCCATATCCCATTTGGTGGAGCCTGAATTCACTGCATTACTTCTTTAAAGTACATATTACATAGCTTTCTAATCTGATTATCTTCTGAAATCAAGGGAGGTTTTTTTTTTCTGACTGTGGATTTCAGGACCAGACCTTTTTATTTTTATGTAAGAGTTCTCCATATACACACAGAGAGAGCTTTTTCTTATTTTAACCCCATTGGCAAAATGAGCTGAAGTTCTCCTTTTTCTCATTGCAAACAGCTTCAATTACAGCAAGAACCGTGTACTGAAGAGGTTTTGAGTAGTAAGTTTAGACATGAGTGAAAATCAGGTTATTTCAATCACTGCACTAACTAAATCAATTAAGACATTCCCATGAAGAAGTAATGCTGATCTTCTGCCAAGCAACATGTAGTCAGCCACACAGACACCTCCACGTAGGTCTAGAGACGTGGAGGCAATTGCCAAAATGTGCACGTAGTTCACTTACCGAACTAAATTCTCTTTATATGTAACACTAGTCTGGGATGGTGACAGTGAGATGTTCCCATCTTCATCAGACAGCAAACTGTCTTCTGTCACAACGTAATAACCATTGGCAAGCAGCCGAGGGCTGCGGCGGCAGCAAGGGGAGCCTGGCAGAGGATCTGTGGAGCAGCTCTCGTCATCGTCCAAAAAGACACAAGAGTAACTGAAGAGGAGACATGAAACCCTCTAGTTTAGAGAATGTCTAGGCAGAGCAAGCCCATGATTTAATAATACTGAATTTACATTACCAGCTGATGGAGGCTGGTAATGATTTAAAATCCATGGATATAGTATTACTTCTGAACCTCAGGGGTTTTAGTCAGCCAGAGTGTGCTGGCATCACACTTCCCAGAGCGCAGATTCCAGGAGGATTCCAGGCCAGGTGGAGCATTTCATCAATGTGTGGAGCTAGCTTGAGAAGTGCGTGGTGTGGCAGTGCTCTTGGCCAAGGAATCCTGTTACACTTTCACCTGCCTGGAGCCATCAGAGGTATTTCAGTATTTTGCTTCTACTGAGTTACTCTGCATGGTGCAAACCTGAGTGCCTCTGAACTAGGCAGGAGTTATCTGCTTTTTATAACCTAGTCAAACTTCATGAAGATTTAAGGGTACGTGACTTTCAATTCTCACAAATCCTAGAACATCATCCAGCTAGAACAACATGGGATAAAGTCTACACATGGTGACAACTTCATCCCCCACTGAAATAAAATTGACTTTGAGATTAAATATGGCACAGAAAAAAATATACTATGTGGTATTTAAAATAGAAGTGAGTAGTGATGGAGGTGAAAGAATCTAGATGTTGTAGACATTTTACTTAGCTCAAGTAAAACTGGATTTCTGGTCAGTCCTTTCTGCTCAAAACAGTTGAGTCCTGAGTGCCCATGCAGTAACATCCACAGAAAGAAGGGAAGACACTGGATTGGTTCAGTGGCTGACATGGGTTTCAGTAGAAGGTTTAACTATCCCATATGGCATGGCACAGAGGGATATCATCATTTAAGTGGAGGAAAAAATAGGTAGAACAGAGATACCCCAAAACCTTGTAATTGCAAAACCAATCTTCACAGCAGTACTTCTGAACTTCCATTTAAAGCAACAGTTAAATTAATATCAGCACTATAAATCTCAGTGGCCCAAAAAGGATTTTACAAAATCTCCAACAAAATAGAAATAAAATTAAACAAAGATAGTTTTCCATTACCTTGGAAAAATACGTTGTGAGAAGCTGTGTCTGTGTTCTCTATTAAATGCTGTTGAGCCTGTAGAAGCAAAGGTCAAATAAGAAGTTGTTACCATATCCACTGACAACTCAAACAGATAACAGTTTTTCACTGACAGGTACCTTGTGCATATAAAAAAAATCATAAAAGAAGCTAAAAAAAAAAAAAAAAGAGGAAATAAAAGGGAAGATTAAAGGAGTTTAAACCTTGGTAGAAATAATACTGCAATAACTGCAGTGATTTTAATGGTGTTTTCCCAGAACTCCACTTCATGCCAAAAATAGTACATGTACTAAAAATAGATACAGCATAGAATGGAAGAGCCACCATTACATTATATTTTTCAGATTAAAATTGCAAACATAACTCAACAGGCACAGGGATAGAGACAGTGACAAAGATTTGACAATAACATTGTGGCAGGAGACTAAGGAAATAGGACTTGTCTGGATTACCATGGCTCAAGTATGCAAAGTGCTGCCAGGTGTTCAGCATCTGATAGAAATAGTCGTATGAAATATGAGCAATGGCTATCCATAGGGAGAAATTATATCTGTTATTACATGGAAAGAGAAAAGATAGCAACTTTCCCTGCATTAACTTGCCTCTCCTGTATTTTTAGAGCATCGTGTTTACAACACTGCAACAGAATGCCCATCATTCACCCATGAGAGGAGAAATGTCTAAGAGAATTTTTTTTTTTTACTGTTCACTTCTGAGCTGAGGCAAAGTAAAGACATGAAGGTCAGTGTCTCCACTTTGATAATCTGGTATAACCTCATTTGGAGCTCAGTTGTTAGTCACAGCCTGGATGTGAAGGCTAACAGGACTTTGGGACCAGGCAACATCACCGAAGAAGGAAGTAAAACCTTCCAGGGTATTTTCAACAAATCAGTCCCATCACCTTACTCCCATATGCATTATGTGGGATTATATACAGTTTCTCCTATACTTTGAAAAAAAAAAACCCAAAACAATAACAAACCCACCAAACTTTACCATGAGAAAATGGTGTTTTAACCCTTTCAAAAACAGCTTAAAGATACAATTGGAAAAAACTTTTTGGAGATATAAAGAGACCAAATAGCATCAGTCAGAATGTCACAGAGCATGTGATGTGGTGCATTTCACAGACTGACATGTAGTAGACATATTTTTTTTATATACAATTAGCTCCTGAAATAACTTCTCTTATTTTAGGCAAATTAATAATTTTTAATTGTGCAGAAATATTATACTCAAATGCAAGAAATTAATATAAACTCTAAAAGAAAATGCAGGAAGAACTTGACAGGTCATTTGTAAATCTAAATTAAAACTTGAAGAATCCCAGATCTTATCAGTCAAAAAAGATCCCGTCCACAACAATTTGTTTTTATCAAAAGCTCAGATGAATGTACATAAATTTACTTTCTCCTGGTGTTGATGCAACATGGGATATTCCATACATCTTGAAAAGGATTATTTCATACACCTTGGGATAACAGGCAATATAAATTATCTGTAAAAGAGTTTAAAAATGATCAGAAATATTTTATTTTGTCTTGTTTGAAAATCAGGATATATAACATTATCATCAATATCTATCACACTGTTGATTATAATATACTCTTGCTTAGATAAAAAATGATTAATTTTAAGGCAAATTCATTTGAAAAGAAATGCAGACATATACGTCAGCATCAATTATACCTACTAGAACTATTTAATAATCTGAGAGGGAAACTTTGTAGCAACTGAAGCCCATAACACCATTGGATTAAATGTTATTTTCTCAGTTTTGATAATGCAGTAACAACCACTAAGAAATCATAATATAAGAACAGGACCTTACATATGGGTGGTGCTTTCATTAGAAAGGGTTGACACCTACTGATCAAAGTGGCAGAACAAACCACAGTCCTTCTGTTACTAACTGGAAATGTCTCGTGAATTTGCAAGGTATGTCTCTGTAGGACTCATTTTTACCTGCCCCCTTCCTCAGAAACAAAATATAAGGTAAAATAGAGTATATACATGTAACAGAAAGTGAGATATACATAGGCAAATGTATTACTGAGGAGATTACTTTCTTTCTGAGACAGTTAATAAACGGTTGGAATCTTCTTTCAAACTATTAAGTAATGATAATATATATCTTCTGTGAACAGGCACAGGCAGACCAATGGATTTTTTTGCTGCCCTTATCATGACAATTTTTGATAATGTGTTGTTAATGAGGAGGGTTCTGCAAATCATGATTCAATCAATGCTGGAGAAAGCATGGAAACATGTTGGAGACAATGCTGCACAGTGTTCTGCTTTCATTTAATATTCAAGCTCATTTGTGGGCTATTAATAGTATTAGAAGCTATAGCTACAATATAAACAAGATAAAACAAAGCATCTCAACAATCACTGTGCAGTGAAGCATTAGTGTTATAACTGTAATCCACAAAGACAGCATCAATACAGAACCTTTAAACTATGACATGGGAAAAGTCCAACAGCTTTAAAAAATCTCACTAGAAGTCAGTCTGAGGTGAATGCAGCAACATTTTAAGTCAATAATTCAAATAAAGGTTTAAGGTAACGACCCCTGCCTTAAATTTCAAAACACCCATGTTGTAATAGAAAAAAGACAGTTACTGTCCAAACCAGTCAGTTTTAATCACCTTTCCCTCCCAAAAAGAAATTAATCTTTAAGCCAGTGATGCACTCCATTGATAGCCAGCAATGCCCTGTCCATGTTTACATTCAAAATATTTACATTACTATGTACCAAAATACAGTGGTGACTCTTAACCTAGCTGAAGACCCAGCAACCTTCTATTGCACCTACCAAACACAAAGATAGTTTTATTTGTTCACAGACATCGGTCATTTTTGAAAAACAGTCTAGTCTTTTCAACCTGCAGCTAGTGATAACAACATTCAAAAAAACCCACAAAACTTCCTGAAGAGCAGAACAGAAATGAATCCACAGCTTACTCCTCAGCTGACAAACATACTAAAATAAATATGCGTAAAATCTTCCAAACCTGGAAAATCCCTTTCTCTATGAACACCTGCATGCAAAAACATTACTCATCTCTGAGATGTGGAGTGTGCTCATTCTGCAGCTCCCTGGAGGAGATTCAACCCTGAGTCCTCCCAAAGGCAGGTCTATGAGGTCCCCTGTTTCCTTTTGAAAGGAGGCCGTGCAATCAGCAGCCCAGCGGCAGGATGAGGTCACGGTTCCTGTGGGGCAGCCTCCCAGCACAAGCGGTCCTTTTGAAGAGCAAACTGAAGATTAGCCCAGTGAACGCTGCTGCAGAGGCTGTTGTGAAAGAGAAGATTCACTATAAATAACGTTTCACTCCAATTATGTGGAGAACAAAGACACTACCTTCTCTCACAAAGAAAAATGACACTGATTTTTGTTTCAGCTTCACTTTCCTACCTCGCTCTGAAAACTTTAGTGGTTTATCCAAATCACTCCACTGGTTGAAATAGTTGTGAGCCTGACAGGCTTTGATGTAGGAAAATAATGCAGCTATTAAAAACTCCATCTACAGTAACAAGACATTCTGAAAAAGCATTATTATACCAAAGATCCATTTGATGAGAGTTCAGAGTTGCTTAAGTTTCACAGTGAAAAAGTATTATTTCAGGTATATACCTGAAATGTTAAGATACTTAATTTGAAAAGACAAAGGAATAAAACCATTTGTAAACATATTTAGTTTTCCATTCTGTATGTTTCATACTATGTAATGTATCAATTAATCATACCTTAAAGTATACAAAAATAAAGTCAAATCCACAGAATAGAAATGGAGCCTAAATAAGATGTCCTGGCAGTCAAAATGTTTGGCCATAGAACTATTACACATAAATATATAAATGCATAAAATAAATCAGCAGCTTGACACTAAGAAATATACAACCTTAGGGAGCAAAACTTCATCTCCAGTTAAGTGCATAAAATATGGTAGCAGGTATCTCTCCTGATGTCTGTCTGTATGTATCACTGACTAAAAGAAAGCATAAATCTAGCAAAATATGATAGATACAATTTAATGATGTTTTGTTTGTTTGGGTTTTTTTTCCCAGAAGAAAAAGAAGTCAAATGCTTCCACTGATAAAAAAGAATGTAAAATTCTCACCTCACAGAAAAAGGAAACAAAAACAGGAATTAGGCAATTAGGATGTTACAAAAGAGCTGCAGTTTGGGTGCTGAACTAAAAAGAACATTTTAAGGACCTTTTGCTCAAAAAACACAGGGCTGTGTTCATTCTTCACATAACTTCTTTCAATTCAGTGGAATTATGCAAATGAGGAAATTTAGTCCAACGCTATTTCCATGGGTGCATGGGCTTCATCGCAGGAGGATTTCTCAGGCCACCTGGCTCTCTACAGGCAACGGATATAAATTCCCAACGGTCTTTAAAAATAGGTCACCTGCTGAAGAAATGTCTAAATATGCACTGATTTACAGCACAGGTTACTGCTTGGGAGTAGCTTTGGTTTCTTTTCATATTATTCTCAACAGGAAGCAGTTAACTGAGCTCTGGCTGAAGGACACGAGCCTTTTACGATTGTCTATATAGTTACAATATATTGTGTCTATATCATATTTAGACTTCTGAAATCGTTTTTTTCTTTTGACTTCTGAATTGATTTTTTTCTTTCTTAGTCACTAATATTCATATCTGAAACTCACTAATGCACAACATTTTGATGCATAAACTTTCTGCATTAGTGAATTTTTTGTAGGTAGGTGCTAGCCTGTAGTTTATACACATACACAAAGTTTTATATGCACAAGTACATTGTTTTATAAGCAGCTTTTTTTTGTTGCCCTCCCTGCCACTCCTGAAAGTGCCCCCACCCACCCCACCTCACCCACCTCAACCGTCAGGTTGCACATACTAGGAAATGAAAGCAGCAACAGGCTTGCTGGGCAGCAGTTCTGTGCTTGTTGCACACACTGCAAGTTCAACCCACAAAAGGGAGGAAACAAGAAATTACAACACGAAACATCACTAATCTTTCTACTCTTCTCCCAGGCTCGCCCTACTTTTGACAGCAGCACAAATAAAGGAGAAAGTGCATTGCCAGTGGAAAACATCTTGTGCTGGGTCTGGCAGTCCGGGGGAGGTGAGGCTGGTACAACTCCATGCCTGAGGGCCCAACTGGCACTGAGCCTTGTATGTATACCCAGTAGGCACATGCACAAAGAGCATGTGTACACTGTATATATACATACACACACACACAGAGTTAGCAACCCAGAAAACAAAGACAGACTTACAGAGCAGGAGGTCCTCTAGTGAGAATATACAGGTATATACACATCTGTACAAGCTGGGTCCCTCCACCAGCTCAACTCAGACTTATTGCATTTCCAGCTGGATTCAAACTGATGTCCGGGGTTGATTCAACCACTAGGGAGAGGAAAAGGCACAGGCAGCCTTGGCTTCCAGTGAAGGATCATGATACACTAAGGCAGAGTAATTTTATAGCTTGGATGCTATCCAGCATTGCATAAAGATGAAGAATTTGAATGTGGCCTACAAAGCAGCTGAGGACAGAGACCAGAACTCTGAGAGCCTTCCAGGAACCTGTCCGTGCAATGCCAGTGCAGACTCAATAGCCAACTATCAAAAAAACAGCATATCCTCCCATAAAGAAATGCTCTGCAGACATTTTACAGGCAGCATTGGACACTAAGGGCTAATCTCTTAAATGACAATCATCCTTCAACCCCTCAGGACACCCTGGTTTTCACATGTTTACCTATGTGTTCCAATCTACAGAACCTTCCCTAAATACAGCACAAAATCCAAGACATATGTCTGCACTGTGTAAGGCAGAAGGAACACACTGCACAGCACTGTTTCTGAGGCAAAAAAGCACAATTAAATCTCAAGAGGTCTAATATCACAAAACAATATTCATAACAAATGTTACGTCCCTGAGAAATATCAAATGGGCAAACAGAAAATGGCTTACCCAGGCTGTAGCATGGCACAGCAAAGCAGCCTTTACACAGAAGAAGTAGCTGCTCCCTTCCAGCCATGCAGAGCACTGGGAGGTGCCTCTCTCATAAACAGCAACTTCACCTGCCTCCCAGAATTGCCTTCAACCTCTATCAACAGCATTTACTTTTTCTTCTCTTTCTATGCATGGATTTGGAGCTCTTTCCCTAATGTTGGAACCAGCTATATAAATGCAAGTTTCATTACCCACCTTGCCTTAGCATCCTTATCTTACCGTACTTCACCTTACACACAAGCTGACCTTACAACCCTGCTAGCAGGGAATCTTACTTCTGGTTTATAGCTTCATGTCACCTCTCCAGTGTGCAGTAAAATACAGTGTTGTGGTTGCAATACCTGTCAGCAAACAGCCAGCTCTCCAGGAGAAACCATTTATTGAGATAAGGCATTCTGCAGAGAACCAGTGAGCAACTGAGAAACATCCTGTTTCAGTGTCTTTCAAAACTGGAAAAGACTGAGGTTGCTGTCCCAAACCTACAGGGTTTCTATTTTGTTTGGTGTCCATGGCAATGGGTGTTAGCTACTTTATTTTCCCATACATAGCCAGATGCTCCAAAATTCAGGCACTTCAGTGTATTTCCCAGCATCTGGAAAATTGAGGGCTTTAAAGGGGAAAGAGAAGTGTTTGGTGAGATAGTGGAAATCTTCACAAAAGGAGGGAGGAATTTCTAGAAGGCAGAGAGTTTCTGAAATGGAAGAAAAAGAAGGGCAGAGAAACTGAAGTGGAGGACATAGCAACTGATGCCAGACAGGGTGTCAAAATGGACCAAGGAAATGGTAGGAAAATGACAGATGATGACAGGCCAGAGCCAGGCTGTGGCCAAGTCACCCACACAGACAGAGATCAGGGCAGAGGTGCAGCTGCACGTTTGCTAGGCTGAGGCTGTGCAGGCTCTGTTTAAATACAAGCACCACCCGTCACTTGAAATATGTCTTCCTACCATAATAAGAGTAAAAACAAAGAAGTTTTATTCCACCAACTGTCACCTCGTGATTGCAATATTTGACACTGCAGTAGCTCTTTAATAGACTAAGCCACTCGCCCACAAGAAAAAATGTCAAAATAAACAAATGGATGTCTGGGTCTGTCACCATAATATCTTTTTTTCCTTGGTGTTTGATCAGTCTCCCAGATCTTTCCTGAACCCTTCCAGTTTTTTGATAGCTTTTCTGAACAGTAAGTTATTTTAATAGCAATGTACTGGTGCCGAGTGCAGAGATAATGTCACCTCTCTACTCCTACTCAGTATTTCCATGTGCATGTGCTTTGCAAAGACTGCATTAGTCTTTTCAGCATCAACAGCACACCATGAGCTCATGCTCAGCTGATTATGAAATCCTCTCTTCCCCCTCCAAGTCTTTGTGAGTCACTGACTGGCAAGATAAAATCTCCTATCCACTTTGGTTTCCAATCTATGGTCTGTATAATATTCACAATGCTAAAGACATGTTTTGCAACAATATTAAACACCAGATTTTGTGAGCAGAAGTAGTAATGAAGACTCCTTTCCTGCATCTCAGCCTTGTGATGTTCTGGTGTCTGAAGGAGAGTATGCACTGAATCTTTCTATCATGGACAGGTTGATGCAGTTGCTTTTCCCTGCAAGAGTTTAGTACTTTAACAAAACAGGTTGGGATAATGTGATGAGACCTTTGTCTCTCTCTCAGGCTTGAAGAAAGGCAGAAGTTTTAGAAGTGGAGACAGAGAAAATGGAAGGTAGACATGGAATCCAGCCATTTAGGTCCTGTTTGCTTAGGAGATGGGACCAAGTATCAGACATGTTTGTGCTAAAAGAATAAAATAAGGTCTAAAAAAAGATTCTCACAGACGACACCCCTGTAGCCCTTCTGCTACCAAAACCCTCACCACACAAACTCAATACAGTTGAAAATGACACCAAACTGGGAGGAGTGGCTGACACAGCAGCAGGTTGTGCTGCCACCCAGAGACCTGGACAGACTGGAGAGCTGAGCAGGGAGAAATTCAATGAAATTTAACAAGAGCAAGTGTAAGGTGCTGCATCTGGGGAACAACAACTCCATGTATCAGTACAGGCTGGGGG
>JANHGL010022017.1:0-22857 GCA_024611195.1 Ceyx melanurus
GACCTATTTCGCGGGCGGGAGTGATGTGGCGCCTCCAGGGGACCTTTCTAGAATCAGCCGGCGCGGTGGGAGCGGCGCGGGGCCCGCGGGTCCGGAATAAAAGGGGCTGGAAGGTGGTAGACTAGATACGGTAGTGCAGGGGCGGCTGGTGTAGTGGTAGCGCGCCCTACTAGGAGACGCGTAACGGGTCGGTAGACACGTGGCGGGAGGCTGCGCACCGCTTCTCTGTGCAGCGCCTTCGGAAGGGTTTCAGTGTCGTTCCCCTCCCCGGAGCGAAGTGGTATTGCCGCCCCTGGAAGCGTTGCCGGCTCGCAGCGTGGCCCTCTGCGGAAAGTCTCCTTCGGGCAGGCGGAGTAAGGGCCGCTCGCGGATGTTTCCCGGAGCGCGGGCTCCCGGGCGGCCCGCGGCGGGGAACTCTCTGCCTGCGCCGCCCTTCAGCGGGGCCCGGCCGCGCTGCGCGGCCCAGTCCTGTGAGGAGAGCGCGACGGCCTTCCATGGAGACCGGGAAAGCAGCCCAGCTCTTCCACTCCTCCAACACAGGGAAAGTAACGGTTCCCGAGGATTTAGGAAGCGGCCAAAGCGATAGAAGTTGTTTGTTTTCCCTGATGTCCTATCTCTGATCTAATAACACGGGTTTCGCTTAAGTGAGCGCGTTATAAAGCTGCCGGAGTAAACGGTTTTTGCCGTCTGTCTGTAGGTGCGATGGCCGAGGCGCTGGCAAGCGAGAGCCGCGCAGCAGGCACGCAGAAGAGCGAGAGCAGTTCCAGAACGAGGAGCTGGGGACTGGTTGTCACTGCTGGTGTAGGTGGGACCTTGGTGGCCCTCTATGCTGTAGTCACCCCCTTCGTGACCCCGGCGCTGAGGAAGATCTGCCTACCCTTCGTTCCTGCAACATCTACTCAGATCCAGAACGTGCTGAAAATGTTAGAAAACAGAAGCGGCTCCCTGGTTGACATTGGTAGCGGGGACGGCCGTGTTGTAAGTGAGGGACATCCACGTTATTTTACATTGCCTTTCAAAAATAGTTCCCGATGCTCCAGCAGTGGCTGCTCTTGTTTTCTTATACTTAAAGTCTTGTCTTTGGTATCCAGTGTTTCTGTTTGCAAAAGATTTGTATTCAGTCCAGGTGTGTAATCAGGTGTGTATTTTTTGTTTGTTTGTTTGGGTCTTGCCTGCAAGTTGGCAAGGTAGTGTACAAAATCATAACCTCAGCCCATTGTCTAGAGGAAGTTGTTCTATGTTCATGTGAAAATATGCACAGTATTGGTATTGTCATTGCTAGGGAACTTTGTTTTCGTGTAAGTTTACAGCTGCAGCATGTGAGACTGAGATTAAATAGCACTGCACTTTTGAGCTGCAGCTCTTGTTTTATTTAAGAATAAAAGAGAATAAGAAGTAAGTACTGGATTACAAAAATAAGTATCTTAGTGTTGTTCAAATTGTCTTCACATCTTTGTGCAGTGGTGATTGCCTCGCTTCAAACTCTGTGGTGAAACTAGTGTAACTGCCAAGAGAAAGGGTGAAAATCGCCCAAATAGAAGTGATACTATTCTTTCGAGGCATTGTTTGAACACCAATTTGTGAAACAAGGTGCTGAGGGTACAGTGGAGAACGGTGTAGATTTTTTTGTAGTTGTGCTGTTCTGCACGCTGTTGCGTAACCTTCTGCTTCAAGTCAGTCTTAGCACCAGGATGGCACACTGAATGGGGTTTTAATGGAAACAACCATGTAGGTATGAGAACTGCGCTTTCTTATGCCCTCTGCTCATCATCCTGGCTACTGGTCCTCATCTGAGGCATCTAACTTCAGTGGGCATAATTAACATGACCATTTTTATTTCCAAGTGGGGTAAAAATGTCACGTTCTAAAAGATTATTTGAAACGTGTTGCTTATCTGCCAGTTGCCGGAGGAGGAGAAAGAGTGAAGAAGAGACAACTTTCTTCACCAACATCCCAAGAAGCCTTTATTTATTAATTTACAGCTCTTTTTATACCTTTTTAACCTCAAGGTAATTGGACAAGAAGCCAGCCACCCTCTGGGGCGATTGGTTGGGGTGCTACAGCACCCATAATTAGAACATCTCTCTACTGGTTTACAAACAGCTGCCACCAAGGTCACAGCTGGTGGGAATCTTTGTGATCCCACAGGAAGGAAAATTCCATGCAGTAGAATTTTAAAATCCACAGAAATGCTGCATGTGTGATGGAAGATGTGTTAGTTTAGTAGTGTGAAACACTGTTCAGGTAGTGCTGTTTGAGAACTTCTACTAAGAAATACCTATTTCATTATTTCCCTTTGCCTCTTCTGTAACTCTGAGCTCTGTTGGGCTTTTTCTGATGAAAGTTTTTCATCCTTTTAAACTTAAACCTTAATTCTAGAAACTGGTGTCTTTTTGTATGTTCCTTAATTTTTTTTTAATTTTCTAAAAAAAAAAAAAGTAGGCTTTGATGTTGAAGACACTTGCAGTATCTAATTTAGGGGAATGTCATTGAAAATCTGTTTATCTGAATTACCTTTTGCCTTTTAAAATGATACATGAAGCTTAGCATTTGTTGAAAGCTGTACTGTGAGGTTTATGTATGGAGTTTTTTTTCCAATTTTCTAACATACATTTAAATATTTGGGCTTTTTTTTTTTTTAATATGGGTCAACAGATTACTTTCTTAATCTTTTTATTGGTAGGTCATTTTGGCTGTTATTCAGGGGTCTCTCAAGTGCCCATTTATCAGTGCTTTTCAAAGAAATTAAATGTTTTAAGTGTTTCTGCTTATGTAGTTCAGTGTTATCTCCATGGTCATTTTTGGTGCTTTTTAATTTCAAGGTAATATAATGAATATGTTAAATTTATGATTTACATAAGAGTTTAATATAAGCTTGTGGCTTTGTCCTGTGAATGTTTAAGTGGTTTATTTTGTTCTCCTGTATATATCTATTAATTTCAATGAGACTAGTCATAACAGTAAAATGTAGTTTTTTTATTCACTAAGCTAATATGTTGGGGATTAAAATCTGATTGATCTGCAGAAATCCATTCCCTTGATCTATACTGTAAATAAAACTGTGTGCTCCTGTTTAGATCAGACTTTCTCTGTTTCTAAATGAAGATTTCTTTTATTACTTCTAGGTGATAGCAGCTGCAAGAAGGGGGTTCAAAGCTGTTGGTTATGAATTAAATCCTTGGCTAGTGTGGTACTCCAGATACCGTGCCTGGAGAGATGGGGTACATCGGGACACCAAGTTTTATATTTCAGACTTGTGGAAGGTAGGTGGTGAAGTATGTATAAATGAACCTGGGCTTTCTGAGAGACCTCTGGAATTGGGAAATACTTTCTTTAGAGAATGAGAATGCTGGCTGCCCACGAGGTGCTCTACTGGGCTCTGAGAAAAGTACCTGAGCCCATAGAAACTAGAGTCTGCATAGGACACTGCTGGTTTTGTGATCTGGGGAAGCCCCGAGGTTCCTTGAGCAGGCTGTTGTGCTCATGCCTGCTGAACCATGTGGGCTACTGTCATGCCAGGCTTCACAGAGACCTGGTTCTGTGGAGTCCAACAAGACACTTACCTGATGGGCAAGGTCACAATCGCATCTGATATATCATTAGATTTGTGTTAGCTGTGCAGTATGTTACCTGGTTGTGACTGTTGCTTTACAGTCATGTATGTGGAGCTGAGATTGTTTTCCACAGTCTTTGCCTGTAATGAGCTGTGCTTTTTTGGGCCAGATTTATGTGGGTCTCTCCCCTGCTATCCTGGTCAAAGGTGTGGGGTTTTTTTCTTTGGGTGTTTTTTTGTTGATAGTTGGTGGGGTTTTCTGTGTAATGGGTTTATTATTTGTTTGGTTTTGTTTGTTCTGTTTTCCATGTGTTTTTTGTTTGTAGTGGGTTATGTGGAAAAGTGTGATGTGCTGTTACTATCTTTGTTCAGAGAGGGCCATAGAAAAACTTCATGGTATTGACTGGAAGAACCCAGGCATTGGCAAGTTTTTATAGGTTGCTAACATTTATTAAAAGTGAAAGCAAACTTAAAACATATATCATTGTAACATATAGAGGGGTTGTGGAAAAACTTAAGTTATGAGCAAAATCATGTGGATATTTTCTAAATTAATGCTTTCTGTGCTGCTGGAATTGATGCCAAATTCTGGGCCAGGCAGTAGAATTTTTTTGCTGTTCAGTAATATAAATTTGCCTTTACGTGAAAAAGACAATTTTACATGTGTGATGGAAAGTTGATATGGGATCGTTTTTATTGTTTTTGGCCTAAATTCCTGTTGAAGGGAGTGCAGACAGAGGGATTAGGGGAAAAAAATAACTTCTCCAAATTCAAATTAAGACTTATTCTCAAATTTCATTTTAGGTTTCTTTTTCTCATTATACGAACATTGTTGTTTTTGGGGTACCTCAAATGGTAAGTTAGATTTTTTTTTTCATTGTTTAATTATTGTAATACCAAAGCATTCAATGTTAATACATTCATCTGCAAAATGAATCAGCTTTAAGAATGTCAAAGGTAGCTGAGTCTAATTTTGTCATATTTCATAGTTGCTTTTTAATGCCCATGATAAAATCTGGTGTAACTTGTCACAGTATGCAGGCTGGAGCTCTGAAAATATACATGTTTTTTTTTGAGAAGTATTTTATGTCCATTAATTCAGAACCAAATTGAGAACTGCTGTGTTCAAGCTGCTGGGGGGAAGGTAATTGTTTCTTGAAATTTTTGGGTTTTTATACTGAAAAGATGAGTTCTTAGAGACAGGATGGAGTAGGAAATGGAGCACAGCTGATTCCTTTGGAACCTCGTTAGAAGAGTACTGAAATTTGCTTGTGTTCTCCAAAAAATTGGATCACCTTAAATAGGCCAGCAGCTGGTGTATTGAAATAATCCCTTGCCCAGGCTGGACTGTGAGGGTTTAGAAAGGGAGACAGATACTTCAAGTATAATTGCTAGAGTGCAAGTCCACAAATTTTTTTGCGTTTTAAGAAGGCTTTTTTTTTTTTTCTTTCCAAATTGGTGTAGCCATTCTGCTGTGTAGTGACTGCTTTAGTCAAGTGTTTGATAATGTCAGTCGGGCTTTACATTTGCTTTGGCTCTTGGCTTGATCTAGTTTTTTCCTTTCACTAGAAAAGAGGAAAAAAAAATTAATAGTTAAGTATTCTTGATATTTTGTTTTATTATTAGAATCTTTTTAATATGTTGGATGCATATAGAGCAGCAAAACAGAAATATCCTATAAATGCTTCTATATTGCTTGTTCCTCTGCTAAGACAGATGTGGGATGAAATGAAAGAAGAGCTTTATGTGATGCTATGACATATAAACTGATAATATTTCTATGGCAGTAACAGGAAGATAAAACAAGAAGCATAGTAAAGCTTTGCTATTCTCTGCTTTTTCTCTAACAGCATTGGAACGAAATACCTACTTCAGATTATCACCCATATTGGAAGCTGAAGTGAAAATGTTTGGTTTTGTTCCCCCTTACTCTTGTGGGATGTTAGAACTGGTGGTGTGCTGCAGATGTTGCCAGGGTGGGACGCTGGGTGCTCTCTGGCTTGAGTGCCAGGAGGGGGCACTATCTATCAGCATTTGAATTTGCAGTCAGACGTTCTGCAATTGCACTGAGGGGAAAAGTGCAGGTGTAAGAAAAAGATGCTTCAGTAAAGTAGAAATAAACAAACGCCCTGGGAAAATGTGACTAGACTTAGCAGAAATATTGGCTTAACTTCAAATGTGATAGTATAAAGTGAGATAAATTAGTAACAGCTATGATAGAAAAAGCAGCTCTAGAGCTTAGAATAACTTCAGTAAATACTAGGCTAAATTCTTCCAATGAAAATACTGCCATAAATGTAACAGATACAGATGTATGAACTACTGTGTTTCCTGAGCATTCATTTACTCATGATCCATTTTAAATTTACCTCGGAAGTTGTGAGGGTTTAGCCTCCTGAATCACTACATTGATTTTCTTGAAACTTTAATGCACTTTCTCAGTATTACTAAGGGCAATAGATCTCTTAAATTTGGTTTGTTTGTTTTTTGTTTTTTTTTTTAATAACACTGGTCTGATTTTCTGCTGTCACACAGTGCTTTTATTTCATATGCATGATTAGCTTATAGAACTCAACTTTGTTCATCTTGTCTGTTCTTGTGGTTATCTAGGGAAACGTGTGTTTATCTTGCAGAGAGACTTTTATTTGTTCACCCTCATTAATTTTTTTTTCCTAGTCTAAATCCACCGTCTTTCAGATTAAAACCATTGCCTTTGTCCTGTCACAACTTGTTCAGTGTAGGGTGACAGATTTCTTAGCAGGTGTTCATGTTCACAGCTTCTGTGTGTTTTAACTGATTATATACTGTACAAAAGGTTCATGAAACTGCAGCTATGTAGACATACTAAGAAAAACTCAACCCTGGATTGATATAAAACAGTGTGATTGTAACACCTGAGGCATTTAGCTTAAAGTTTGACTGGTTCAAAGATAAAATTCTTTTTGGCTGAACTATGAATGAAATTTTTGAATTTGAGCTAATGCAGACATGAGATGTCACTAATTGTCATAGTTACTCATTAAAAATTAGGCTATGTCTGTATTTCATAATTTCTGTACAACTTAGTCCTTCCTTTTGTGATGTCTCATCTAAGTTGAGTCACTGAAGTGGACTTATTCTCCTAGCTTAGTTAAGTCAAAACAGTAAAATGTTTGAAGGCATTTGCTGTATGGATGAAATTAGAAACATAGAATGCTTAAAATATGCATAGGTGACTGATATATTGGATCTATGACTAGAATTTTCTGAAAATATTCCACTGTAAGCTTAAATGTAGCTACAATAGGATGTTAATGTCAAAAGCACCCTGCCTGTGTGTGATAGTGGAAGGTATCTGCAGACTTCATATATTTTGTGCAGCTAATATATATTTTGTGTTCTTTGACTTAATATGAACTGTATTTGTAAATAATTACCATCCTTTTAACCTTTTAATATCTAAATCTTATGATATCAAAATAGATTTTTAGATGTAATAGAAGTAACCTTTGGAGCTTACTGTTATAATACTCCCTGGTATAGACATAGTATGTAAGAATAAAAGGAATCCCAAATGAATTTGCACTGGTCTGCTTAAGCATAATGTTAGACTTTTCCAAAGGACAAAAATGTATATTAACTTTTTTCTTTTTCCCCAGAACAGAATCACTCTCTGGGATGGGAACAATATTTCTTTGAAGTCTAGATGTGTTAATTCATTTCTCATTTAATCCATAGGAGAATTTGCAAAGTAATTATTGGAGGTTAACTATCTCACCGGGCAGGGTGCTGCTCTGTTCTGGGCAAGTAGAGATATTTCTCTTGATTTTGATATCAGCTCAACCTTTGAAAATGTGGGAAAGCTGAACTGTAGGCCTACATCCAAGGAGAGTTATGTAGTGGTACATGGCTCAGTCCCCCACAACATCCTTGTCTCCGATTTGGAGAGATAGGTATTTGATAGGTGGATTGTTTGGTGGATAAGGAATTGGCTGGATGGTCACATCAGAGGGCAGTGGTCAATGGTCACAAGTAATGCTCCTCAGGAGCTTGTACTAGAACCAGTACTGTTTAATATCTTCATCAGAGATGGAGACAGTGGGATTGAGTGTGCTTTCAGCAGATTTGGAGATGACACCAAGCTGAGTGATATAGTTGACATGCCAGAGGGATAGGATGCCATTCGGAGAGACCTTGCAAAGCTGGAGAAGTGAGCTCATGTGAACCTTATGAGGCTCAACAAAGCCGAGTGTGGGTTTCTGCACCTGGGTTTTGGCAATTCTCAGTAACAGCCTGGGGCATCGTGGGATTGAGAGCAGCCCTACAGAGAACAACTTGGGGGTGCTGGTGGATGAAAAGCTGGATGTGAGCTGGCAGTGTGTGCTCTCAGCCCAGAAGGCCAAAATGTATCCTAGGCTGCACCAAAAGAAGTGTGTGTGGCAGGCTGAGGGGGTGGTTCTGTCCCTTCACGCTAGTGAGACCTCACCTGGAGGACTGTGGGCTCTGGAGCCCTCAGCACAAGAAGGGTATGAATCTGTTGCAGTGAGCCCAGAAAAGGCCCACAAAAATGATCAGAGGGTTGAAGCCTTCTTTGAGGAAAGGCTGAGAGAGTTGGGATTGTTCAGCCTGGAGAAGAAAGGGACCTGGGGAGACTTTTTAGAACTTAAGAGTTATGCTTTTCTTGATCTTACCAGTCAGGGCACAGTAACTATTACCTACTTTTAAATATTCTTTGTCAATGCATCAAAGCTAGAATGCATATCATGAATACTTGCCTATTTTTTTTTCCAAAAATTTATCAAATCTTGGACTTCTCTTGAACATTTGAATGTGATTCTACAAAGAACACTTCTGTTTTTTACTGCTTCTGAAAGCTCTTTATTGTTTCTCCACAGATGCCAGAGTTGGAGAAGAAGCTGAAAGAAGAACTTGAATGTAACTCTAGAATCATTGCCTGTCGTTTTCCTTTCCCTCACTGGATCCCAGATCACACTGTTGGAGAGGGAATAGACACTGTGTGGGCCTATGATTTGAAACATTCTAGAGGGTGTGAATCAAAAAACTTGGAAATTACACCAGAGACAGAATTCTAAACATCTAATTTGGTCTTGCATTGAATTTTTTGGCTTTTGATTTTACTTGTTTAAGATTAATGTTAATAGAGCCCCAGGGTCTGGAGATACATGTTCACTAAAATAACTAAAGTACTCTGGTTATCTGAAAGCACACAAAGGTTAGTGAAAGGTGTAGTTAAATGGCTTAATGGAGTTAGTAAAAATGATGAGAAACTTCTATGGAAGTGGAAAACTTTCATATGGAAAATGAAATAAAATATGGTTCACTACTGTTAAAGGGAATATGTGCTAATATAATTTAATGCTCAAACTGATGAACTGAATATGTGCATTGTTTCTGAGCCAGCACAGCATTTGTTATTGGTGTTGAAAGTGGTGTGCAAGTGGCTTCTCACATGAGCTGTGGCTCCCCAATGTCTTTATTACCTCTGCTGAGCAGGCGTAACAGTGCGTGCCCTGGACTGATGGATCGCTGCGGTGGTCCCAGGTCTTGCACCTCGGCTGGGCTGTGATATGGCTTGAAGAGAAGGTGGATGGGTGTTACTTGGAATATGTCACAGTTACACCTGTACCCAGGGGGCTTTTATTTTTGGTGGGAGGGATTGAGAAAGGATAATTTAAAATGCGTATCTACATTGAGCATTTGGAAATGGAGCAGTAGAATGGTTTTGTCCTGATAATGTAAAGAAAGGGGCAATTGTATCTTCTCTGGAGTCTACAAAGGAGGGATGATTCCAGCCTTGCATGTTAAGGTGCATCTGTAAATGTGAAGGCTACATACTGAAGAACACTGCTTTCTGGTAAGCTGTCTTTTACAGCCTTGCATTGTGGTGTAACATAGTACAGCTTTGCCCTGATTTGGGGTAGAAGAGAACTAATTCAGTTCAGGGCTTTTTAATTGTCAGCTCAGTCTCTTCTAATGGCACTTTCTGAAGTTAATGACGTACTTTTGCAGACTGCTTCCAGCGGTGCTAATGCTTCATGTTTACAGTTACTACCAAGAGTTGCTATGCAGAAAGGCTCCTGTGAAGCCCAAGGTCACTGGTAAATTTTGTGCGCCATGTTGGGAGGCACAGAAAGTAAAAGGTGACTCCTGAGGGAGTGGACAGGACAGGCAACCATGAACTGACCAACATGGAATTCCATCCCATATATGTCTTATTTGGTATACAGATGAAGGATTATAAGGGTTGAGCTCTCTTCTACTTTTTCCTGTACCACCTCTTAACATTTTTAATATTTTTGTCTGCCTCTGTCACCTCCTCTATCTGTTTTTTCTCTGTAGCTTTACAGTCAGTATTGAGTTTCTTGACTTATCCTCTGGTCTGATTATACACTGCAATCTTAATCTAATAGTGCTTCAAGGAAGCTAATCCTCTGTCTCTGACCTGCTGTTTATTTCTTACTCATGGCTAGGTAAGAAGGCACAGAATCAAGTTTAAAATGCCACATTTCAGAAGCTAGTTGAATTAGTATGGTCTGTGGGGGGGAAAAAAGGTTAAAACCCCAGGCTTTGGAAAGTCTTTCATCTTGGAAGGTGACAGATTTCCTGAATTCTGCATAATTTTTTGGGGGAATGACTTTGCTTTTTCCACGTGTTCTTGAAAAACTTTTACCACCTTAATACCATTCTAAGATTTACAGAGAGATTAACAAAGGTAGCGTTTTGTTGACCTTTTATAGTTTGTGCATTGGGAGAATAGGAGGAAGAGAATTGTGTAGCCCAAGTAGTGCAGTTTGAACTATTTAAAAAGCAGTTTGACATTGCACATCAGCTATGTGTACTTCTCACAGGGTAGGAGCATATGTACTAAAAGCAGGTTGTAATACACATTCATTCAGAAATGGGCTCCTGACTGATACCATTACACTTGCAAGAACACCAATTCTTGATAGATCACCTCATTCTTGAGGTTTCACTTTTCATGATGGCTTACAAATACTCAAGTGTTTATTCAAGGAAGGACATGAATCCTTCAAATTCATGGTTAAAGGGGCCGCCAGTAAATTAAACACCAGTAAATTCTGCTTTGACTGAGTTATGTTTCTTTTACCTTTGCCAGGCTTGGAGTTCTCTAGTTCTACAGTGTAGCCCCAACTTGTTTTCAGAAGTAACTTTTTTTTTCTAGATTTCTTGGCTTTTTGGTAAGGCAATATGATACCTGTGTTTAACTTAATTCTGCAGCTATCAATAGTGATTTAAATTATTTTCAGTATTTTTCTTTGAATTATAATCTTTCTATTCATCCATGAATGCTATAATGAGGGACACTTGTATGTGATTTTTCTTCATTTTTTTTTCTGAATTCTGCCTGTTATTTCAGTGTTTGCTTTTATTTTTCATATTGTCTTTTTATAATTTGACTGACATAATAAATCAATTCTTCTCATTTCCTTTAATTGTTTTTCTTTAATTGTTTTTTTTGCCCAGCAACTTTGCAGAGAGATTAAATATGTTGAGGATTGTCCTTTTTCTATTGAACATTTTAACATATTTAGCATGTTAATATTTTAACTACCTTTATGATTCGTGTAGCAGTCTATATACTGACATAGCTTGATTTTTTTGTTTCCAGTAAATGAAAGAAAAACAAATCCACTCATAGTATTTGGGCTGAAAAAATAGCCATGGTCTGCAACTATTTGGACTATTTAGTAGTTTTAAGTACTTAATTTCACATTTTTATTATATTTCATCACTTGGCAAATGAAGACAAGCTTTTTATCCATGCAGTAGTTCTTTGGATTTGAGTTATTTGTTCAGGTGGAACTTTTGTTGATTCTTACTCTTGTTATAATGTTGGAGTTTCTGTTAGAGGCTTTGGTTGAAATGTTGGACTGGTATTTTTCCTGTGAATTGCTGCATAGTCCTTGAAGAATCTCTTAACACAATCCAATGAGCTCCTAACATTGGTAAAAAATGAAGTGGAACCTGCTTACTGGTAAATGTGCAGGGGTATCTTTCGACTTACTGTATATGTTGTGGTTTTAAAAAACAGGCTTTGAATACCCATATAAAGCTTGTGGCGTCAAGTTTTGAGGTGAGCAGAGGTCTTTGCAAAATCAGAAGGAGTGAATTCTTGCATGGCCTTTGACCTGAGGTTTGTGGGTGCCTGCTGATGAATTCACAAAAAGTAATTTAAAAAGCAGATCTATTTTTATTTTCTACCCATGGCTGTGTCCTACTATTGGAAAACATTAACTTGTCTGAAATGAGCATTTGAGAATTCCTGCACTAAAAAGGTGGGGTTATGTAAGACATTAGCTGTATGGCAATGAGTTTATCAAAGTGAGAGTGTTTTTTCTTCTTTCTTGCTTGCATGGACTGCTGAGCCTTGAACGGCAGCAGTGTACAAATATACGAGCCTCTGTCTCCTGGTGATCGTGTCTTTCTAACTCGCTGTGAGAGCAGCCAGGGGGTTTTGCACATTCCCATTCCATTCTAGTAATTCTCACTTTTTAGGTAATCTGTGAGGGGTCTTGTTTAAGGGTCGAATTGTGGAGTGCTGGGGTTTTTTTCCTGTGACTTTTGTTGGTTGGTTGGCTGTGGTTGGGTTGGTTTGTTGTTTGGTTGGTTTTTTTTGTGGTTTGGGTTTTTTTGTTTTGTTGGTTTTTTGTGTGTTTTTTGTGGTTTTTTTTTGTTGTTTTGGTTTGTTGTTTGTTTGTTTTGTTTTTTTTTAGAACAGCTTAAACACTTACACTTTCAGAACACCTGATCAGCTGCCACTGAACCCTATCTAAAAAAGCTGATGGCCCCTGTGAGACTCCTCAATGCTGTAATCTCAGCAGGTGTCCATGTCTGAACTCTGGTTCAGGTGACCAGAAATATGTCTAGCACTTACATAAAGCTCTTGATTCTTTATTGAAAATGGAAGAGTGAGGAGAGGCCACAAAATGAATGATAAAACTTGAGGATTAGTGTAAATGCTGAGAGAGAAAAATGAGTGATGTGGGATAAAGCTAAAATCTAAAGGACCTTCTTTATCAGTACCACTCTAACATCTAAAGTTTGATGCTGTCTTCCCTCCACAGGACTATTTTGGTCTTCTTGAAAGTATATATATATTTTTTTTTTCTTTTGGTCTTGTTGGTTGGTTTTTGCTTTGTTTTGATTTTTCCAAGCTTTTCAGAGTATACATAAATCAAAATAATCTGTAGTCCAAATGTACCATTCTCTCAATTGTCTACAGAGACCATTATCATCTGTATTCATGTATATTTCAGTGCTGCTTTTGTTTGGTTTTCGTTGGTTTGTTTATTCGTTTTCCAGCACACAGAGGCAAAATTTACACTCTGCTTTGTAAGTGTGATCAATACCAATTAAGTTTCTTTGCAAACACAGACCTCACACTGAAGCAATTCTAAAGATTTTGTACAGAAATGGGACAAGTAATGGTCATGATGTGAGAATACTAATGTTATTAGTGATAGGGATGGAGTCTCCTGCTGTTAAAAGTACCATTGAGGTACTTTTAATTTCAGTTGTTGGCCTGACATATCAAGGAAAGCCAGCACATGAAAGACTGTTAGCAAAGCAGACACCGTTGTGTGGTAATTTAATTTTTTTTTTTCTATCACTATAATCACTTTTTGTTTCATCTAAACATATCTTGTTTCATCACAAACACTTCTTGTTTCATCTAAATTGTTGAGTAGTTAGTGTTCTGATGAAGAATATGTTGGTGGGAGAGTATGACTGGCTGAGTTAATAACTAGTGAGCATCTTGAAGTGTTTACTCTCGGTGTCTGTACTGTTTCCTCTTCCCACCTTCCTCTCTGTGTCCCAGAAACACACCCCACACAAACCTTTAGTGTGACAACATGACAGATTTAAATGTGGAAACCACTTTTATTAGCCTTAGAAATTAGGAAACCACTTTCAATATGAAAAAAAACTTGGTGGCTTCAGCAACTGGGTCTTATTTACCAGAGTGCAGTAAGTATAATGTAGGTCAGACCCAGACTAGCTTAAGGAACACGTATCTTAGAAAAATAAATCAGCACTTCTTGTGAGTCTCTTGGACACACAATCTGAATTAAATAATTTGCTTATTTGAAGGAAAATGCTGGTCAAACAGCACTCTTCCCAGGATTATTTATCTGCTGCATGAAATTTAGGTTGTCTAAGCCCTTTCCAGAGAATGAGAGCCTGGATGCTGGAACTGTTGCAGGATGTAGTATCTAGAGCTGTTTTCCTTTTGTCTGTGCTTCAGGTGATTGTGAACATCAGATGATTGGCATGTGCCCACTTGAGTGCTCCTTGCATGTAAGGACAAAGGACATATGAGAGGCTGAAGAGTATCTTTATTTCAGGATAACTAATCAAAAGTGATCTTGTCTCTGAGATTGTTTTAATATGACTGGTAAACTTTTTGCTTCCACAGGCATAAAACTAGATGCTGCTTATGATTAATTTCTCTTTGTACTCTGCTGTATGCCTGAAGCATTTATGTTGGCAAATACCTGTCTCTTTCCATTCCTATGCAAAATATACAGCATATGTTTTATTGGCCTTGAGAGTCTTAATTGCTATGGTGAGACAGTTCTCTCCTGGTGTTGGATATGTAGGACATTCACTGCCTGAGCTTGTAAGGACCAGGGTTGTGAGTGATGCAACTTTCTTGTTAGGATGCTTCAAGCAGTGCTGAACCTGAGGACACTGAGGTTCAAGCTCCACAACAAATAGCCCAGTCAAAAGTATTGAACTTCACTTTGCATTTACTGTTGTTAGCAACCTCCTCCTCCCTGATCACTACCCCCCATGCAAAAACAACAGGCCCCGGCATCCACTAGCATGTGTTCTTTGGCTATCATGTGCTGGTGCAAATCACTGCATTACTTTCCAGTTTTGTCTGGGCCGTGGGCCTTGTGTGGCCTCCCCACCTTATGTTTCAGTGTAAGCAGGCTGGGTTATTCACTTCAGCTGTCTTGGTTAAGTGTCTGCCTGACAAGTCATCATGGACTCTAAAGGCACCAGGACAAGCAGGCTCTAGTTGCTGAAGACACTTCCTGACACTTGCTGTCTTACTATGATGGAACACAGCATCAACAATTTCTGCAGGCTTTTATAAAGACTATTTTAGTGTTGTGGAATTTGACCTCCAGTTTAGGAACTCTACACAGCAGAGGATAAATTCACTCCAATTTTTCCCTCTGCCTAATAGTAGTAGAACGTTGCTCTTTAGTTTTATACTGCTGATTGTTTCTGGTACAACCTAATCATAAACTTTCTTTCACAGGAGGAAAAGACTGAATAGCAGAGTCCTTCCTCTCCAGCACAACTTCAAGCACAAGTCTCTTTAAGGGGCTTTCCCTTTGGAGAGTGTCTGAGCAGCACAAAGCTCCTGTATCAGTAGGAATGCGAAGGCTTTCTCTGAAATTCCTGTTCCTATACAGGTGACAGTTAGGACCGCTACTAGAAGGCCTTGTTTTTCAACCAGGACTCACTATAATTACCTGTGGCTTAAGTTTAGTTCAAGGCACAGAAACTGGTTCTGGTATGGAGACTGGAAATAATAGGACTCTGGCTTTTTCAGGGAATGTCGAAATAAATTTTTGCTTCTTAGAACAGCCTAACTTCTTTAATACATCAGTATAAATATCACAATATATTAATGTAATGAAAATACAAGAATGATCTTATACTAATGCTCTGGTGACAGCCTGAGCTGAATGTTACTGAAGGCAGATTTCTAGGTTGGAGAAGAGATTAAAGTTTGTTCTCCCTTCAGTAAGCATGTATTGTTCCTGTTAACTTTAAGGGATTTTGCTAATGTTTAGAGGTAAAAAAGTAGATGTAGAAGATGGCAGTTGGAATGCTAGTTATTAGTTTGCATTCAGCCCTACAGTAAAATGCAGTGTTTGTACAGCAGTACTTGTTTTCAGACTGTTACTGAATAGTAAATCTAGCAATGCCTTTTTTTTGTAGGATTGGCTGTTACCTTCACCTTTTACAACTGCAAAACACTGTAGCAAAGAGCTACTTTGCTTGAGACCGCTAAAGTAATTGTTGGCCATGCTGTGATGAAAATTAAGTCCAACTGCATTTCTGTGTCTACAACTGGAATAATGTATTTTTGAAAGGCCACTTTTGAGGGTGGCAGTACCTGTGCATTTTCAGAACTGATGGAGCCAAAGACAAAAAGGACAGATGCTCACATAATGCCATTTAGTGCATTCTTACCACTTAGGACTGTAAGACAGTACCTACAGTGGCTGTCTGTCATGTTCATGATCTTGGTTTTTATATTCAACCTTACCTTATTAGCTGTTTTTACATCAGATGTTTCCCAGTTACTACTTTTAACTGTTTGGATCCTTCTGTCACTATTTATATTGTGCTACTTCGTATTAAAATTACTTTCATTAATGTATATTACTTGCATCGTGTAATAGATCTTGGTCTGTTTTTGTGTGAGTCTGGTTCCTCTCTGATTTTTGGACTTTTTTTGACAGAAAAGGTCAAGTCTTTGAACAACAAATCTGTTGTTAATGCAAGTACTAAATATAAGTTGGCTGCAATCCAGCATAGGTATTGTGACTTTTGTATCTTATTCATTTACTTCCGTGTGTGTGTGTGTGTGTGTATTTTAACCTTTGTGCATAGTCTGTGTCTGAATTCCCTGAGGACACTTCACTAAATATAACCAAAACTTAATTTTTATGAAGTCATCAGATTGATCAGTCATGGAATGTGTTAGTAAGACTACAGATGCTAATTCCTCACTTCTATGTCTATATTTGTTCATGGGTACAAGTGATATGAACTGAAAGAACAGCTATTTTTGTTAGCCCTTAGTAACTTTATCCTTCATCAAAATGGCATATAAAGTTAAGATATTTTTTTGTTGTTGTTGCTGTGACTCATTAACAGCTCTTGTTGTTACAGCTTTCTGTCCTAACAAGCCCAAATTTGTTTTATCCTGACATAACCACGGTTTTAAGGACAGTTACTGCCTCAGTCTTTTGGTTCAGAAGGTGTTTGATAGTGATCAGCTTAACATGTGTCAGTATGGTTTTCAGCTAGTTATATTCATCTGCTTGGAAAACAGGGTACTGAAATCACATGTGGAATCTTACTGGATGAGTTGCTTTGACTAATATTTTTCTAAAATGAGGCAACATCTTGATATCATCTCTAAATATGAACAAAAGCCAAGACAAAATACTTTACCATCTGCAGGAAAATGCATATTGAGCAATGTATGAAAAAAATGCACTACCTCCACCATGGCAATCAAATGGTTTATCTAGCAGTTAAGTAAACATAGTCACAGTTTGTTAGTCCCAGAACAATGCAGTAAACAGCATTGCTGGTTTCTGCTTCTTAGCACTGAATCATGAAAAGTATTCACAAGACCAGACCATTCTTGCCAAATAAAAAAGCAATCCAGAACGGGTATGCTGAAAAGGCTGCCTGCGACAGTTTTCTACACAACAGCACGAGTTGTTTGGGTGGCTTTTTCCTTAGTTGGAAGATTAGTGACAGCTCTTCCCAGCCCTGAGACTGAAAGGTTGTCTTCTGTAATGCAGTATGTAGCGTACTACTTTGCTTCAATGTATTGATACTTGTACTTCATACCCCTAGAGTTAGATAAAATGGAAGGTGCTGGGGAGTGTAGTAGTTACTGCCAGTTAGGTAGTGTTGCCCAGCATAGTAACACTTAGATGTTTAACCTGTGCTACTTCTGTCATGCCTTGGTGCAGCAAATGCTGTAAGATCAGGTGAAAATCAATGCACTTTTTTCATCAAGGGCCAAGAAGAGAATGAACAATGCAAAAAGGCCAACTGAACTGAGAAAGGTTAAATCATCTCTTGCAGAGCAAGAAGCATATGTGCTACCTGCTTTCAAAATGTTTATTGAACAATGATGGAGAGGAAATATGTATCTTTTGATGTAAATTGTTTTCAGTACTACAGAGTTATTACTCCCTAGTGTGTATGGCTATAAAAGATGGTATATCTGTTCTGTATCTTTAATATTAATGGATTATCCTGATAAAAAGTACTTGAAAAATAATCTGTCCTACAGTCTGTATTAAAAAGAAAAATGAGGCCAAAAGAATGTAAGAAATGGTTAAAAACTGTAGTGTAGGAAAGTCATAAAACTGTTGCTGTTGTTTATTATTTTGGGGATTTTTGTTTTTTTCTTGAGCAGTTGTACAACAGAACTTTAATTTTCAAGGATCAAATGTCTGTGGTGCAAATGCCAATTTTCAACATATTTAGATGGATAATCTGCTGCAACAGATTACAGTCCTTATCTTTAAAATTTGTTTACTGCACAGAGCACTCTGAATTTATACCATATGCTCATCAGTCTCAGTAAAAATACATTTTCTTCTGTGTTGTGGGCTAGGCATGTCATTGGTACATACCAGGGATTTGAGAAACAGATTTCAGCTCTTATATTTCATAACACCGAGGTCACTAAGATTTCAGAAACTATGGTAGTAATGCACCTGTTTTTTTAAGAATAACATTATATGATCTCATTTTAAAATACAATGTTTAAAAATCTCAGCATGTTCCATGAATTATCTGTTTGATTGATTGTTATAGAGAAGCTGTAAGTTGCAGGACCTGCAAAGCCTCTAATCCTTGTTCTGCTTCTTTCAAATGTTTGTTTTTGCTGCTTACAATTTCCTTCCATTTTCTGTGTCAAATCCTGTTAGTTGGTCTCCAAATAGAGATCACACTTTTACCTGTATATCAGCGGTGCATTATTTAACATTTTACATCTCTCTACTCTTTTGTGTTTGTTTTTTGTTTTTTTTCTTTTTTCTTTCTAGGTTCTGTGTTTATGAAGGTTCTAGCTAACATAGTTTATATAGGTCTAGTATAGGTTTTATTTCAACATTAGATACAGCTTCTTAGTTTAGAAGGTACCAATGAGATGATTTAAGTCAGTGCCCTCACTGAACAGGTTAAAATGTCTTTAAAGCAGTCTTGTAATGGCTAAAAAAGCCCCTTATAGCAAGTCTTTTTCAAGGTGCCAGACTGAAAAAGCAGTAAGGTAATGCAATTTTCTAAAGTACAAAGTTTATAAAGAATTGTCTTAATATCTGACCAAAATGAATCTTTAGAGTACATTCCATGCTGCAGTTCCTGATTGCCTCAATTACAGAAGGTAGAGAGGAAAAGCAGAGGCTGAAAATCAGATGGTGACTGTTTTGAGCTAGACAAGATGTCCACCAAAAGTATGCAGAGAAAAAAAAATATATAATGTTCAATGAATGGTCTTCATGTTAATGCTGCTCTTTCTTAAACAGTATTCCTCTCCTGAATGCAGGGACCAGAGCCCAGCAAGCCAGGAGAACCAGGATACTCACACAGGGGAGTTTTCCCATGGGCTTCTGCCTCTTCTGGAGGGATTGGATTCTTTAATTGCTGTCTTCTATGTTCTGAAACAGCCTGGGGTAGGTGCATGCCAGTGGGCCAGATCCAAACATGAGACATAGTTCTAAGGACTGCAGTACTCTTAGGCATGGAGAGAATCAGAATCATTCTGGTTGGAAAAGACCCTTGGGATCATCATGTCCAACCATTAGCCCTCCTCTACAGAGTTCACCCTTAAACCATGTCCCTCAAAACCACATTCAACAACCCTTAATCAAATCCCTGGGCAGCCTGTTCCAGTATCTGACTACTCTTTCAGGGAAAAAAATGTCCCTAATGCCCAGTCTAAACCTACCTTGTTGCAGCTGGAATTCATTCCCTCTTGTTCTATCGCTAATGACCTGTGAGAAGAGACCAGCACCAGCTTCTCTACAATGTCCTTTCAGGTAGTTGGTTATTCTGCTTGACTGTTTTCTGATGTAATTTACACATTTTCCTTTATTAGTATTCAGTATGGATAATATAAAAATACAGGAAATAACCAACCTCTTTCAGTTAGTTGCAACCCACATTTTGTATGTGAATCTTAGTGGAAGTAATTTGGAAACAGTAACATTTGAACCTGTTGTTTCAAGAAAACCAAAACAATACTTGAGATGCAAACTTTTAAGTCAGTAGCAGGCCTTGTATCTAGAAAATCTATCTTTTTATTGCTATTCAATTAAATGGCAGGAAAGCAGTCCTTTTCCTTCTAGTGCTAGGTATTGCATGTCACAATATTTGCAATGCTACATATGTTTTACACCATAATCCTTCTGGAGCATGCTCAGTTTGTTTCTGAGCTTTTCTAGATGTACTTGAATCTCTCTTACTAGACAAATTGTTAATTATAAGGTAGCCACATGATTTTCTTGTAGCATGCAATTCTGTCCTCTTAAATAGAGGACTCTGAGATACTTCAAGTAATTAAGTACAAGGCAGATGAAACAGTTCTGTCAGAGAATTTGCTAGATAAATGCCTGTTAAGTCTCAATTATAGGGGATAAAAGCCTGCTGTACTCTTTAGTCTTTACCTGTAACCATATATGAAGAGACCTCGTTGGCATAATTAAATTAGGTGTGATTGTTTGCCATCTGTAGTAAGCTCGGGACCTCAGAGTCCACTTTGGCTATTTTCTTTGAGAAGTCATCATTTGATCAGTAAAATTCCTTGGGCACAAAGAATATGCATAATCTTTTAATGTTATAATGTCCTTATTAACCAGCTAGTGCTGGCAGAGTCAGGAACACAACAATCACAGGAGTATCGGCTGTTTCCCATCCTGACCATATTTTTTCCAAGTGTTTGGCCTAGACATTGGATTTATATGGGATATAACCAATTTTAACTGAATTGAAATATTTTTCCTTACGAAACAAAGTTGCTTATTCTTAGTTGGAAAATACTCTAGTTGCCTGTATTGTAATTCTTTTTCTGCCTGAGGAAATTTGAATTCTGTGCCCCTTAGTGTTGAGGCACACAGAACTCCTCCATTCTGTATGAATAATTAAGCAGCCCCTGCTGCATAGGCTGCAAGCTGTAAGTCCCACATCTTGGTAACCGGTGCTGAAGAACAGCCTTGGCATTAAGATGCTAACCAATGGTGAAGCAATTTCTCTACCACAGCAACTCCTTTGAACTTCTCTTGCCTCTCGTGTCCCCTACCTACATTGTATTTTCAGTAAATCAGCAGAGTCCATGCATTATTGTGGTGTGGAAGTGACATGGAAACTTTTCTGTCCTGGGAAGGCTTTGCCCCAGTGTTTACCCACTGAGGAACTGCTGCCCACTCCACTGTCATGTCCATGCAAATGAAGGGTGAGGGATACAGGAAAAGGTCACTGTCAACTGGATATCATTGTTCTTGCTCAGGCCCCAGGTTTTGATGATGCAATTGGTTATAAGGACAAGCTGTGCATTTTATGTCTCTAAACAGGCTTCCTTTTCTGTCATCATAAATATTATTTTTTTTTACTTAGAGGCATCTATCTTACGTTCATTTGTTGCTGTACAGAAAAGTTGCTTTGGATCATGCTCTAAATCCTTAGTTCTGATTAACCTTTATGTGGTATGTGATATCCTTATCTTCATTACATAAATAATAAAAAAAAAAATGGAGTGTTATTAACAGCCTCTTAATAGGCACTCTTTATGTTGTTTTATTGTTTCTTGGAATGCATAATTCAGTTAAGTATGTTATAGCACAATTAAAACATGTGCAGTACCGTATTAATATACTCATTGTCATCCCCCGCTTCTTTCCTTTTTGAAATAATCTTTTAATGTGCTTTGGGATGACCAGAAGTGAAAAACCTGACAAAGCTTTAACTACTACAATGTTGCAACTGAAAACACTATAATTTGTGGTAATTAATGGAAAATATTTTATCTTCAAAGTGATTTGAAATATCAACAAATTTCCAACCAGTCTTTTTTAAGATGTGAGTGATATTTTTTTTTACTTGAGGATATTTGGTCAGTAGATGGAACTAGGGCTCCTGTTTTGTTATTTACAGAAGATTGCATCTTGCATTCACACCAACACTGTGGATAAAGTGTTTCATATTTAATGTAATTTACTTGAAATCTTTCAACAGTCAGTAATCAATTCCTTTTCACAAATGGAATTCAAAATGTGTGATTGAATGACATTCAAAATTATGATGTTATTTTGTGAAGATGGATGTTATTTGGAAATTAATAAACTCAGATACTAAAATGAAAGAATATGAGGTAAAAATGTAAAGAATGTGAAGATTTCAAGTTGCAATTCATGTAAAAATGACATGACTTTGTAAAGAAAACAGAACTTCAGAATGCTGTAAATTTGCTAGTCATGTCAAGCTAAATGATAAGAAAACAAGAATGGAATAATGCCAAGTATGTTATAATTTGAAAGTAAATCTTGTAGCTCAGTTGCTGTGTACTGTAGTGCTGCTTTTTATTTATGAAGAGTTCCTCTATAAATCTTTGTAGTGTGTCTTTTTTGTTGGTGTCATTTGCTCATACAAAGACTTTCTTATAGAAATGTTTGCACATCATGGAAAAGAAATGATTATTTGCTTAGAGTCAACATTTTCTTGTTGCTAGAAGTCTGTAGGTGGAAGGTTTTCAAGCTGGTACTGTTCTTGGGTTGTTTTCCTTTATGTGGAAGATCAGTAACTGTGAAGATGATTATCAAACCAGAAATTTTCATGCAGTGTTTAGTGGTTTCATGGTTTAGTCTTATGGTAAAAAATGTTTTAAGTTTAGCTATTTAAGAAACCATTACCTTAACAGCAATGATTTGAGATCATGCAGGCATATACTTTCAAGAAGTAGATTTCAAGCATTTCCTAACTTTTTACCTGCTTAGTTGAGTTTTTAGTAATTCATTTCTTAGGAAGGGATAGAACCATGTTGATGTTGAACAAAATAATAGTTTACCAACTGTGGAGACAGAATCTTAGCCTGTTTTTCTGAGAAGTGGCTATTGGAAGACAGTTTGGTCTGCATTAATGTTCTGTATTTTTGTGCAATCATCAAGAAATTTGAAGCATATTTAATCTTTGGGTGACAAAATACATATAGGTTAATAGAGATAAATGCATTGTCAGGCTCTTCTTTAGCCTGGAGAAGAGGAGACTGAGGGGGGACCTCATCAATGTTTATGAATATGTTAAGGGTGAGTGTAGGGAGGATGGAGCCAGACTCTTCTCAATGTCAGCCAAAATAGGGCAAGAGGCAATGGAAGCAAGTTGGAGCACAAGAGGTTTAGGCTAAACACAAGGAAAAACTTTTTCACAGTGAGGGTGACAGAGCTCTGGAAGAGGCTGCCCAGGGGGGTTGTGGAGTCTCCATCTCTGGAGACACTTAAGACCCGCCTGGATCT
>JANHGL010022018.1:0-12999 GCA_024611195.1 Ceyx melanurus
GTACAGATAGAGCCGAGGACAAAGAGAGAAAGAGCAGGAGAGTAGGAAGGGAGAAAGAGAAGAGAGAGGAACGGGGGGGCCAAGGGGGAGAGGGAGAGGGCGGGAACAAAAAACAAACAACTTAAAACAATGCCAGAAAACCCCAAGAAGGAAAAAAATAAGAGTGCCACCATGCTTCAAACAGGGTGTATCAGGCATAGAAGAGACCAGCAGTTGTGGGCATCACTTTGGGGTGAGCATGCTCCAGCATTAGGCAGAGACAGACAGGTTCCCAGCCCACTGTACCTGGGACACTTCCCCATGGCTGTTCCTCCTTGGGGCTAGATGGTTTGGGATCAGATAAGGAGGTGATCTGCTCATAGCTTTCCTTGCTGGCAGACATGTCCCCATGTCCCATTTCTCCATCCACTGATGCATCACACTCCAAATCAGCACCTATGCTCTCTGGACCAAGTCCTTCAAGTGATGAAGAACATGAAGGTAGATCAGGTGCTGATCCTCTGTTCTCTGAACCAAGTCCTTCAAGTGGTAGAGAGCACAAAGATGGGCTGTTTGCTGTATGGTTCTCTGTGGACTGGGAAGGTTTCTGCTGCATGCCCAAGTCTCCATCAGCCAAGATGGATGATTGATACTGTCCACCTGGCACAACTGCCTCGGTGCCAGTTACTGACTGGCTTCCAACACATGGCACCTGAAAAAAAAAAACAACACAGAAACAAACAGGTGGGAGATGGCTTAAGGAAGCAAAGAGGCAGCATGCTGTAAACATAGCATACATCTGGAGGGTAGCATGTAGGTTTCTGGAGAGAAAAGCATTACTAAATTTGAGTATTTTCTATAGTATTATTACATGAACACTTGGGTGCATTTATTGTATCTTAGCATGAAAACAAGAGCCTGGGCCTCAACCTAGCCAATACAACTGGTAGCAAAAACCACATTGCACCCCCAATCTGACTAAAAGGGGCTGAAAAAATATAAAATACTCCAACTGAATTAAGTAGTAGCTGGTTTTCACAGTCAAGCCTTTTAAGATCAGATTCCTGCAAAGTCTTTTAAGCATTTGGACCAAAGTGTGACATTAAGAGCTACCCACCAAAGCTACTGAAAACACCTTGAAGTTACTGACTTCAGAGGAAGCATCATGCTCTGCACAGCTGCTGGCAGATGGTGGTTTAGGTACCGTAGCATCCCTGGGTCAGGATCATTCAGACCCTATTGCAGTGTCCATGGCAGAGTTTGGCCCTTCTAGAGCCACCAGCAACAGCTGCTTCAAGCAACCTCTTCCTGCTGCTCTCCTCGCAGCCTTCTCTAGAAGGCAATAGGATGAGGAAGGGTCCCCAGAGAGTCCAAAACATACATCTGCCACCACTTATTTACACAGCCAGCTTTGTTCACAGCATGTCAACGAAGCACATAAGAATTAGGGGGAAAAAAAAGAAAAAAAGAAAAATCCCTAACTACTCAGATAACACCATGATGTGGACGAAATTCCATTTTCTACAAGGTAACTTTGGGCACTGCACAGGAACATTTGAAACTGTGCTTTCCTTCAAGAACTGTTGAACTTGCACAAAAATATTTCCAACAGCCTACCCGCTCTGCTTCTAAACCTCAGTGCTTTAATACTTGCCTTTTTCTCTTTGTAAACCTACTCAATGAGAACAATTTAGAATGAGTGGCTACTGCCATTGGTACTATGAGAAGGTCAGCTCCAGTTTATGCAAAGTGAAAATTAGCTATTGTAATACTATTGTTCATATGAAGCAGGGCTTACTTTTCAGCCCCAAATCACAGGACAATTTTCAGTCACCTTCACACCTCTCTCCTCTCATTGCCTGACCTCTTCCTACCATACAAAGTCAGCTGCCAAGTCCAGCTTAAAGGAAACAAAGGCATCTTGTCTAGTCTGTAACCAAGTTTCATTAAAACAGCTCAAATTCCACATAACAAGAAGCAGAACAAAAAGCCATTAAGTTATTTTAAGGAGTAAAAGTTTGCTACTCAGATTAAGTTCACAGCTTATTCCATCACCACTGCTCTCAGGTTCCTCCTAATTACTTTTTAGGCCTTGGATTTGCTGCTTTAAAATGCATCCAGCCAGTGCTTTATGGATTTAGCAGCTCTTGAGGTCATATTCCAAAATAAATGCAGCTCAAACAGGTACAAGTGCTTGGCAGAGTCATAGCAGATGCACATTTCTAAGTTCCTCCTTGACTGCAGAAAGAAAGAACGAACAAACAAAAACACCTCTTCACCACTTTTGCATTCTCAAAGTAATGGTATGACAGGTAACACTGGTCTAGGCACTGTTTCTGCCACAAGTAAAAATGTGTAGATGACTTGCCTAAAACAGTCCACAACACAACTCAGTTTCATGTCAGAGCAGCTGCAAGTTAAATGAAACCACTGCATAAAGCACAATTACAATCCTCTCTCTGGCTGTGGAGTGCAGGCTCTCCACTTCTGCCTCTAGTAACAAATATCACCTTTTATTATCATTAAAGTGTTTTCAAGAGAACAAAGCTGGGGGCTTTTTTTCCAGAAAAGGACTCGGTCTGCCCCAGCAGCAGATGACTAGGTGAAAGCTAGGGGTTGAAGTCAAACCAGAGGCTTGTCTCTTCAGTGCCAAGAAGTCCAAAAAATCTTCAGAAGGCTTCAGGAAAGCTCACTGAAGTCCAAGAAGCCATACTTGATGGCAGAAAGGCTTCAGAAACCTGGGTTATTTGGCTCTGCCAGCCCAGAATTATCTCTCCAGTAGAGAGCCTCTCCTCTGGCTTGCAACACCAAATCACCCCTACAATGGGCTACCAAAGGCTGGTGCTGGAGCCCTCTCCATGGAGGAGGATGGTTTTCTCAATAAATATGGTTTAACTATATAATTTCTTACCTTAAAGACTCCCAGAAAATCTAAAAGGGTGCATATCCCATGGCTCAGAGAGGGACCAGATACTCACACTGGTGTTTTAGGGACACTGGGACATTGTGTCTATAAGATTAGTTCCGTGATTGCCCTTCTTGATCTCCAAGGTGCACTGATGAGGCTATCACACCATCACTGGCATCCTGACTAGCCTGAAGCAAACCATTACAATACCAGTGATGGTAAGTAAAACCAGTTCCAAGTTGTGACAACATGTATCCTGGATATACTCACTGTGACTGACTTGCAGCCACAGCACCCAGAACACGTTCTTGTATTTTGAGCATAAGCATCAGTTTTTAAGTGAGGTGAAACTCCAAAAAAATGGAGCTACAGAGTAAGATCTGAGCCACAGCCCACAGACAAGGCAAAAGAATGCACACTGAGATGAAGTTACCTTTGGATTTAAGGATGGGAATGAGAAGCAGAAAAAAGGGGAGAGGGCATGAAAGAGTCCACAATCAAGTTATTAACTGTAATCCCACATAAAGCAATGTATTTGGGTATGTGCCAAGTCCTTGTACTGTTCAAAGCCTGCTAACAGGTTTTAAAAAAAACCAAGTCACAGCGTGAGACTTTGATGTTCTATTATTTGTGTAAACTTTCCACAGGCTAGATATCATGCCTCCTACACCAGCCTCTTTCAATGGAATCATCCAGCATCCAACAACTGAACTCACGGGTTCACCAGCACCCACATTCCAATCGTAGCGCACGAAGCACTGGAGGCCTGCTCATATAGGTCAGGGTTGCCTGGGTTCATTGCTTTCTGTATCACAGTTTAAAGAAACTCTAAATTCAAGGTTTTTAACTTTTTAATCTATGGGGAAAACTTCCTCTAAACTCAGATTAACAACTGCTAATGCACTGAAGGACACCAAAAACCTTCCTCCCACTATAAAAACAAAATAGTGTGGCCTCTGTTTCTTTTCTGATAAGAGTCTTAAATACCAAACATTTAACTGCATAATAACATTTCCTGGCAGCCAGGCAGCCTGCTTAGCCGATATATAAAGCAGGTAAAAGGAGAAAAAGTTAATTTCTTGGCTGAATGATTCCATCGGTAGCTATAGGGCAAACTAGAAAGTCTTTTAGTAAAGTAGCAGTTGATTCTTCTATCAATCTGCAGCACACATACTCTTCCAAGGAATGCATTAAATATGAAAATCATATCCCGTTATCATCTGTTTCCAGCTTTCAGCCCAGTAAGCTTCCCTTAATGAATGCTGTAGCCTAAGGGACAAGCACACTGTTGGCTCCTCTGAATAATGGAGTGACGCAGCCGCTGCCGCTTATTACAATGTGGGCAGGCTGAGGGGGTTTCACACAGTCACAAGTGACTACTCTTGCCAGCATGCTCCAAGTTATTACGAGATGTTTTCAGACATTTCATCTAAAAGAGCTTTACTGCTTTTAGTGAAGAAAACAGCCACGGTCTTGAACTGTATCATTTATATGGAGATAGGAGGAGGGATTAGAAGCCTGCCTTACTGCAGATATATAGCAGAATATATTTAAGTATTCCTTGTCAGTCTTTTTGTCTGTGACTTTGATAAGCAATCTGGCTGTGCCGCTTCTGAGGAAAGGTCAAAATGCACCAAATTAGAAACACGCTGTATCAATTGACTGCTGCATCTTGCAAAATATGTTCATTAAGAATATTTCCTCCTTAGTCAAGACCATTTCCACGCTATTCGACATCGGAATTTTAAAAACCAACAGGAAAATTAATATAAAAAAACAGGAAGACAAACAAACAGCTACAGCTCCCTCACCTCCTCCCAAAATCTAGTTCTTTGCTTGAAATAATTGCACATTTTACTCATGTTAGCTTCTTTCACTGTGGCTCTAAACAATATTTCACACCATAAATAGCACAGCAAAAATCGACACATGGAGCCTGCTGAGCGCTGTCTGCCTCTTCACGCGGCAGCTCGGAGGAAAGCATGGCCATGTCAGAGACACCATTTCCCCCCATTCCTTCGCACTACCTGCTTGCCATAGTCTTCTTCCTTGGCACCTCCCACTAACGAGTCGCCCTCTTGAAGTGATAACGCACTTTTAATTTCTCTTCTGTACCATGCCTAAATGGGAACAAATCCATTACATAAAAGTGAAGGAAAAAAAAAAAAAGCCCTGCTACAAATCAACAAATACTATTTCGCAAATTGTGCACTTTAAAATGTAAAGTCCTACCAGCATTTTTCACTTGAATGATGTTTAAAAAGCTAAAGATCTCATTTTCTCCTAATTTCTCTGCTCCCCTGAACAAATGACATGGCCTGTACACAATCTTCTGCAGGTTTTTAATACATGTTCATTCATTCATACAATTTAGAATCCTACAAAGCAGTAATAACTTGACTCAAAAGTATTTCATCCTGACTAATAATTGTAATGCCAAATTACGTCTGCTGTGTCCAGAGCGCAGCTCAGATGCTTCGGGATCAAAGGAGCTGTAAAACCAGGTTTTGTTTCCTGCACATCTCACAGCTCTACTCTAAGGAGGAATACATGGCAGATGTTCCAAGGACCAGCCCAGCAGGAAGACGACTTGCTGTCATGTTTCTAAGACAGCCACCCAGACTGTCCTCACCTCCACTCCACTGCTTAATTGCCCAGAGATAATGCATTCCAAATAGGGCTGTCCCTGCAAAGCCACACAAATGAAGCACCCACCTATAATTAATCCTCATTAGTCACTGTAAACCCCTGTAAAACCAACTGTAAACTGTAAACAAGTGATGGCACCCTAAATGAAAGCACATCAATACCTGCTCTATAGCAGGCAAGATACGTGGAAAAAAAATAATTAACTTCACCAGCCCTGCACTTTACTCCAGTGGCACATTCAGCACGACTGCTAGTTCCCAGGTAACTGCAGCTGATCACAATTGTAAGCATGAAATTTTAGGAAAATTAATTTTAAAAAAATACAGATGCTCAAAATATACTGAAATGTAATGACTGGATTTTCTGTGTACTTATACTCCTCAAAATTACTAAAAATTACTAAAATTGCAGATGTACAAACAGGAGAGAAAAAAATGAATCTTTCAGAAACAAAATAAGTTTTGCCAGCTACAGCCACATAAAGTGCAGTTGTGATAAAGAACCCCTAAAGAACATTCTCTCAATAAAAAAAAGGTAGTATTTTTTTCCTGTGTACTTCCATGATAGATTACATGATTATACACTCCATAACTCTTAACACAATCCATAACAAGTGGGCTTTTCATAACTGTGGCACAGAGGGGGTGTAATCTGTGCTTTGACATCTTTTGTTTAACAAAACATAAATAGCAATATGAAAGCAACAAATGAAAATCCTGCTGCAGATAAATGCCATGGTACAACTACTATTCACACCAGTATAACAGCCTACCTCTAGAATAACTGATGTGCATTAGGGTTGCTCAGGGGAAAAAAAAAAAAAAGTGAAAACAATAAAGGACAAAGAATTAAAACATACTCCTAGCCCCACTCTGCTTTAAATAAAATATTTAAAAAAAGTATTAAGATGGGAAGAAATCTCTTTACTAGTATACAAGAGTTTTTTCTCCCATACTACTTAAAGATATTAAGGTATATTTAACTACATTGTGAAGGTATGAAAATCCCCATTTCTTTAACCATGCCAGTTAACCAGAGGGAGAAAGATTTCAGCAGGGTCTGGCCAGAAGACAAATACTTCTCGCCAAAAACGAACCACTGCAGAGTGGATTTTGAAAGCCATACCAAACCAACTGGAACAGGCAAAACAACTAACAGAGGATGGTCCATGTGGCTCTTGAATGGTCACATTCATTTCTCCTCTTTTAAAATGTAATGACCATGCACATTTTCTACCTTTTTCATAGGTGATTTAAAACTAGAAAAGGAATGTGTTTGGTACTGACATGTCCAAAATGACACATAACAAACCTGTAGGAGGTGATGAAGCACTCCTTGGGCTTTACTAGCCAGGAAGAAATGTTCAAAGCTTCCAACTCTACAGGCACATGAACCAATGCTCTCTAAGAACACGTGAAAATGTTACCAAAAAGAGAAAAAACCCGAGTGATGCAATGGAATACCAGAAGCAGCAGGTTTTACTTTTAGTTCTGTTCAGCTATTGCTAGTTGGCTGTTTAGTAAGGGAACTAAGCATTACCTCATTTGAGCTCAGCTTTAGTCCATTGTTATTTAGCAAAAATAAAAATATATCCTGAAATTACTTCATTAAAAACATTTGGGTATTTTTAAGTGCTAAAATACAGCTCTAGAACAAAGTCTTTATGAAACTAATGAAAATCAAGCTTTTGTCCTGGCCTAGCTATTTAGTATCATGACACTAACACATGATCCACTTCCACATCTTTCCGTGTCAGTCTTGATTCCAAGAGACTCAGAAGACTGCAGACCAAATGCAGGGTTCTGTGAAGAGCTGCTGATAACCTCTGCAGCTACAGCAAGGCTCTTCATAGCTTAGCAGACTATGGTTTTGCTTCCAATTCCCAAACATTACCACTTTAAACACTCCAAAACATATGATGAGGTCTGACTAACACCTGAAGTCTTGATGCACATAATACTCTGACAAAACCAACTTAATATGTTAGCAACCCTTTGGTAACTGTAACCACTAAGTCTCACAGAAAGTTACTTCCATCTTCTGAATCATGGCTGAACCTGAAGTCTCCAGATGAGCTTCAAACTGGTCAAACTCCTTTAGAAAGGTCTGGTTTCGCAGAAGGGCTCCTCTTTGGCGTTCATCTAGTTCTTTCAAGTATGTTTTCAGCTTTCTGTATTTTAGTTTCATTCTAAGGGGGAAAGAACCAAAACAACCTATTACAAACACTTCTCTGCAGACACAGACATCCAAACACTTACAGAGTTCCCCCCCACCCCAGAAAAAAAAAAAAAGTAGACAACTTTCTGCACTGCTGACTAGATGGCTGCTATGTAACTGCAGATTTAAACGGGAGTAATGAGGGGGTCAAAAGGATCAGTGTCTTAGAAAACTCTTCTGTATTTGTTTTCAATTGATTAGGTTTTAGTAATTTATATCACCTTAAATGGAAATTGTACTTAAAAGAGCATGCCCTGAAAGTCACACACATCATAACATTAGGGTTTCAAAACTGCTAAATTTAAGCCACCTATATTTGTTCTACCAACAAAAGGGGCCTATCCCTCCAAGCCTTCCTTTTCTGTGCAGTACTATCTGCTACATGACCACACAGCAAATTAGGCCAAGAGTAACCCATCTGAAAATCCACCTAAACCAGTTCTCACCTACCCAAAACACAGCTTCACTTTCTGCCAGACTCATTTTCTTATCTGATGACAGGGCAGCCACACAAGCAAGCATTAGCACCAACAAAGGGAAAACATGTACTGGGGCAGTCAGGAGCATCTTCAGTGTGCCTACAGGTCTGCTTAAACCAATAGCAAAATTGCAACCTAAATCCCCCAAGCTGCCAGTATTTTTCAGTGAAACTTCTGTTCAAAACCTAATAGGTTAAAATAAATCAAACCCAGAAAAAGTAGATTATCTTTTTTCCGCCTCTTCAGCCATTCTCTTAATTTGCATCCTCATTTTATAGTCTAATTTTTTTTTTACAAATTGTATACACAATTTACATAGATAATAGATACTGCAGAAACAATCCAAGGCCTAGAATATCCTCCAGGTCTTCCTAACATTTTCAGACTTTAAGACTCTAGGACTACCTAGCATAAACTAAGCTACAGTAATTTTGTAAACGTAATATAAAACCAACTTGCATGTTAGTTACTACTGTAACTACTATAATAAAATGTCAGGATTAACAGAATAAGGTAGTTACATTATTGCTGATGTTATTTCATCAATAGAGTAATGAATCTTTCATTATGCTTAACACAAAGATAAACTTATTGTTATTAAAATCCTTGGAGATAACATTCTAAGAGCATTACATGATACCCAAGTCTTTGTAACTCAAAACCACTCTATAGAAGCTTTTAAGCAGGCTTACAGGTATGCATCAGACTTCCTGTATTCCATCAGTTTTCTTTCTAATTCCAGTCTTTTGGCTTCACTGGAAGAAAACAGACAACAATAAGATAAAACTATTTCACAATTTAAATTCTCAAAAGGCAGGAACCAAAGCATTTTACAGAGTGTAACCTTTTCAGAACAGAGAGCACATTTGTGGTAGATTGGTAGCCTTACAGATTAATCTGCCAGCCGAGCTTATCAAAGAAAACCAATCTCAAAGCTTTTACTTGTCTCTTTGTTCCTCCTTGGAACAAGAGCTGGGATGTTTTAAGAGGAGGAGATGCCCCAAACACATATATACCCATACAAGACCCACCCTCCAGCAGTCCCAGGTCAGGCTCTAAATCAGAGACTGGCAGCTGCCAAGCTCATGTCTCCCCTTTTTTGTCACTCAACATCCCAGATCAGGGAACATTCACTGCAGGGCATTCTTGGCTGAACCTCAGCAAGCAGAGAACACCCAGAACTTCTCATAGGAACGTATCAGGATGTTAAAAGAGATCACCAAAAAAATCCTTACTCTTACCTGGCTTACAGATCCAAGTATATAATGTTCTGAACTGAAAATCATATAATCACATGGCATAATTCACACTTGAGGATTAAGGTCAAGAACACCTAGAGATAGGTCAGCACTACCTGCTAAAGGATAATGGGTATAAGCAACCATCACCAACACTTATGGTTGTGAACATGCTCTGGGGCCATCTGCATCTGTCAAAAGCAAGGCAAGAGCACAGACCCACAGGATGATCAGACCATCTGAGAACGAGTTCCATACCTCACTCACAATCTTCTACAAAGATAATTACCCCACATGGCTGGGCACGCTCACCTCAGGATTTGTGTGCTGCCCATAGCACAGCCAGGCCTCCCAGCTGCCCTGCACTGGGGGAAAAACAGAAAAACAAACAAAACAAAACCCCATAGCCCTCTGCCACCAAAGTAAACCACTACCACCATCAAAATAAATACCACCAACTAATAAACAAAAACACACACACAAAAACAAACAGCAAAACCACACCCCCACTCCCAGAAACAAACAACAATTAAAAAAATAATAAGACAACACACACAACAACCCAAACAAACAGGCACACAACAAAAACAACACACCAACCACCTTTCTGCTTCTTAGCCTTGGAGATCAAGGCATCCATTTTACTCATCTGACCTGCCAGTGACTGAAAGAAGATTAGGTTTTCATGTCATGTATACAATTTAAAAGCCACATACAGCCTGGGAGCCCATCTTTTCAATTTCCTTTCACACGACGGACAGCAAAGCAAAAGCAAATTTCAAGACCTTGTTTTTACACTTCTTGGAGTAATTTTCATGACTCAATGAAGAATGCTGATAGTCAGATGGATGTAAAAGCCAATGGAGGCAACACACATTGCCTCTTAATTCCATTCCTCATCCTCTGGTCCCACAGGTTTGCATTCCTTAGCTCCTGCAAGATCGTCCCCCATTTCTTCCAGAGTGGACTTTTGCATCCCATTCATGTGCCACAACTATTTAGACAGCACACTCATATTTAAGTTCCAGCACAGTTTCTTTGTTTTAGTGACAGGAGCATAACTTGAAGGAGTGCAAGGATCAATTCAGCCACTCCACTGCACTACCACCTCCTTTTTTCAAATGAGCACACAAAGCACTCAGCCCCCAGACTGCCTTTGTTCACACAGTTTTGCATTAGGTTAGAATGGTGCAAACATTCAGTTAACAATTTTTGTCTCAAATGGGTAAAAATAGCACACTTCATTACTTCCTAAGGACCCAGGTGGCTCATTTTCAAAAAACCCTGAACCTTCAGCCAACAGAGAAAGAGAGTTAGTTTGGGATTGAAAGCAGCATTCAATTCCCTGGCCAGCTGCCATCTCTCCCTGATCTCTGGCATTTTGCCAGGCATCGATCTGCAGCGATTTATTTGATGCCTCGCCCCCCATTTAAACCAGCACGACTATGATGCTTCAGAATTTTTTGAGCCAAGGTATCTTTATGCTTCAGTTCTACATCCATAACACCAGTACTCCTGTTGAGCACATGGAAAAACACCCAACACTCGGGAACAGTACAGTCTTCCCAGAAAAGTTAAGAAACGTTATTTTGACTTGTTTTTCTGCACCACTCTGACACTAAATCAAGTGTTGAGGGCTGAGTTGCAGCCACTTTACTATCCTGGAGCCCAGCCAAAGCCTGCTCGAGCCTTAGCCGAGTGCACTGGTCCCCGGGTGGGTTAGAGGTGGCCTGTTCAGCACCACACATCGGTACCAGCAGGTATTTCTGAAACTAGCAGTCTCACCTGGTTTATGTGCTCTGTTCGGGACCTCTCCGCATTTGTTTACTGCAAATCACCCTTTTCGTGGAGCATCTGGCCTCACATTGGGAGAAGCGGAGGTAACTGCACCGTTAGTCACGGTGTTAAGTACAGCACTTAACGGTAGAATTTATTTGTATCATTTATTTACTTCCTCGCCCACCCCACACCGCTCTTCTCCCTGGAAAGCGCTGCCCGCGAAGTGCCGAGCAATCCCAGCGCGGACAGGTCTGGCTAAAGCAAAGGCGGCAAATTCTCTGCCCCATCTCAGTACCTGCTGCCCCTCCAACCTCATTCTCCATTTGACACAGGGCACGCAGAGCGCTGAGCTGTGCACACAGACCGATACACGCGGCAGCTTAAAGTTTCAGCTGGAAAAAGTACCAGCGCTAGGAAATAAAACAACCAACCCATAACCGTACCTTAAATTACACTTTAGACTTTATTGGCAATATTTTTTGTACAACTCTCAAGGCTGAACAGGTACTACTGTGGCTTCAGAGTAGCTTCCAACTGGAACTGAAAGCAGAGCTGCAGTCAGGAGGGCAACACTTCAGGTCATAGAACGGGAGCCTTTAAGTTAGATCAGCACTGAATTCCAAAGCAAGAATTCAAGAGCTGAAAGGTCTCAGTGATTTAACACAAGTTTTTTGCACTTCAAAAAGGTGTTTAAAGGTATCACTTTGAGGAATTCTGGAGAGGTATTTTGCCTCTTTGCAAAGGTCTTTGCAGCACTGTTCCCAGAGGAAACCTGCACACTCCTTGCAACCTGGTGTAAATACTACTCTTTGTTTGTCAAGAACCAAAAAAAGACTCCTGAAACTTTTGGTGCAACTGAATCAGCCTGAAGGGCTGGCATCTGAGACAGAACACCAAACCCCTCCTCAGCTCCTCTCAAACCTCTGGCAATGTAGCACATCCACGTAGCCAGAACTCAGCCCTCGCCAAGACGCCAGAGAAGGTACAACACAGGTGGACCAGCATCAAATGGCAGAGGTCTCAGGAAGCACAAGGAATATCTGCTTCTAACATGAGGAATTTTCACACATGAAACCATAGTTTAAAGCTGCAGGCAGTCTGGAACACTTTGATTTTCATCTCCCCTCTCCATTTTCTAATGCCACAATTTAGACGAAGTGTCTTCCCTATCTAGTGCCCATATCTTTAATAATTGCTAGACAAGTATACTGTGTATACTCTTATCCCGTCTTTTAAATGGCAAATTATTCCTGTTTTATTCCCCAGTCGTCTTGCAGAGCGGGATGTTAGTAAAGACATACACAGCATTTCTATGAAAGCATTATTGATATACCATTCTCACAGGCAGCGTTATTATTTTTGTTAACATCACACGTTTGAGATACTGGCTTAAAGACCAGAAATCAAATATTAATGATTTGCACACACAAACACCTGAAATTAACTTTTTTTTTTTAAGCTTAAAAATATTACTGCAGGAGAAACATACATCGGTTCTGAAATACCACCACCTGTATTATCCGCTTCAAATAAATTGGTAAAGTATCACCAGAAGTGCTTAGGGACTTCTCAGAGAAGCCGCGACAGGGCCCCCGTGCCCTTAAAAGTCACCCCGTGCGCTCACCTGCAGCCCTACTGCGCCAGAAGCGAACACATCGATGTCAGGTGCTATCGATAAACCAGCTTTAAGTCTCCTCTTCCTCCCCCCATCCCATCCCCCCAATCCCTTGTAACCCCCTCCCCAGCCTCC
>JANHGL010022019.1:0-11562 GCA_024611195.1 Ceyx melanurus
GGCTCTGAGCAGCCTGGGCTAGTTGAGGGTGTCCCTGCTCCCTGCAGGGGGCTGCACTAGATGCCCTTTGGAGATCCCTTCCAACCCTAACCATTCTGTGAAAAGAGGCAAGTCCCTGTCCTCAGCCTGTTGTGCTCATGGCATCATCTTGCTTTCTGAGGTGCCCACCACCACGTACACAAGTGTGCCAGCAGTGCCAAAACTGCTCCTGAAACTCCTGCTGTTCACTATGACACACCAAAAGAACTCAGGGTGGGGAATGCAGCCAATATTCCAGAGCTTGCTTTGTGCTAATCTCGAATGCCCCGGAATTTTGGCAATGGGTTTTGTCAGATTGTGTTTGCAAGGAGCACTCAGCATGCTGTTACCACTTGGCTTAGATGGCCCTAAATTGGTTAAAGCTGTTCCTGATCCATTGACTGCATTTCCCAGCCCCTCCTGTCTGCCTGCCATGGGTCCACATAGGGGGAGGCCCTTAGAAGTCTTGCACAGCATACACAAATTGCTTCTGGCTACTCATGTGCAAACAGTTTACTGAGGAACTGATTGATTTATCATTTGGCATCTCAAATGTCCATTTTCCTCTTTTTACTTTAACATCTGCTGCAAAAGTATTTCCAGAAAATGACTAGTTTTCTTTTTCTGTATTTTTATTTTTATTTTTCTGTCTTTATTAATTAAATGGCTTCGAGTGTTTCTATGTGATATTTTGTTAGTGAAGAGCTTTCATTTCAGACCAGGCCAATCATCTCAGCATATGAAATTCCACTTACATTATTGTGGATTTCATTCCTGTGATTTAGTTTTATTTCTAAGGTATTTGTTGGACAAATCTACACTGAAAATTCTGCACTGAACTTTAGTCTTCAAAAACGTATTTGTTGATTTTAACTGCTTGACTTTCACAGTATTACAGAGTATTTGGGGTTGAAAGGGACCTTGGAGAATCAGAGTATTTGGGGTTGAAAGGGACCTTGGAGATCATCGAGTTCAACCCTCAACTTTGTGGGACTAAATTTTATAAAGTTCTTTAAGAATAAACTATAAATAATTAATCTGGCCATAGTTAATGAGCTGAAGTCATAAATTAGGCACATCTACCCACACAAGTCCTAAGAACTTTGAATGAAAATATGGATAAATGGGGTCATGGGTTATTAACAATTTTAGCAGTTGTGTAGATAACTCAGTGTTGGTTTGGAAACTGTGTATGCATTAAGTGCATAATGTTATTTTTATATGAAAATTGCAGGAAAAAATAAAGTCTCACAGGACAGAGTGATGAAAGCAAGAGGAGAGCAAAGATGGGCAAGTAGATGGGAGAACTCTGATGCCTTATAACACCTTTTTTTTCCTTTTTTTTCTTTTTGTCTTGGATAACAATACAGTGTATTTTAAACAGTTCTTTTCAGATATTTAATATTACTCATATCTTAGAGATGAGAAAGCTGAGAGCTTGGTCTCTTCTTTAGTTGCCCAGAGGTGAAGGGAAACAAGATATTCAAGCATACCTAACATTAAAATACAAGTACTGCTTGTAAGAAAAAAAGGTTTAGTTTGGAGTCTTAATATTTGGTTTGGATTACAAGTACTTTATGGAAATAGACACTAAGTTGTTGTCAAAGCCAACACAACTCACAAATGCATATTAGGCAATTCATCACAATATAAATATTAGAAAAAATATTAGAAAAAATATTAGAAAAAATATAGTTAAAGTCTATGAATGTTTTAATTCCTATTTGGGGAATGTGCTTATAATTAAAACCAGAGGCTTTTGAATCAGCCTCATATGAAAAAAGCTGCCTGAAAACCATAAAATATTTTGCCCAAGTTACACCTATCAGGGAACCATGGTACAGAACATCACCAAATAAGCTAGTCTTTGCAGAATACTCCAAGGCTACTAAAAAGAGCTAATCAGACCTGAAGAAACATTTGGGGTTTTTTGTGGTATGCCACAACAAATGTGGAGAAGCAGGCTAGAGAGAGAATGTGCTCAAATGCACTGAATGCCTGCCTCTTAAACAGCTGCAGGAACATTGACTGCAATGAGGGAACAGCCCAGCTAAAAATGAGCACTGTGGGCAACTCAGCCATTGAAAATTCCTCTGTGAATCTCACAGACATTCCACAGTGACACACTAGAATAAGGAATTTTATGCATTTGTTGAAAAACACACCTCACAAAGTAATAATGAGCATCAGTATCTGCACTGAAAACAGTTTTTTGATATGAACACAAGTTTTCAACTCTGAAAAAAACCCAAAAAATTGCAATGGACACCCAATTTGCAGGAAAGCAATAGACTACAAAATTCTGTTTCCATGGTAGTAGTTGCTATATTTGATTCTGTGGTTTTAGAATCTTTCTTAGGTACCACAGCAGAAATCAGTATCAGGAAAATCACCAGTTAGATATGGTATCAGATTTTCTCAGTGATGGGTCTAAGAAGTAATGAATGAATGATTTTTATCATTACAAGCAATAAATGTTAATGGCTGCTTACTACCTTAATTGTGGCTTCATAAAAAGTCTTAGATACTATCTCCTTTAAACATTCTCTTTGACTTTTAACTATGTAATCTTACTAATGTCTTAAAATATGGTATATTAGAAAAGCATAACCATTAATAATCCATTTATAGTCTATTAATCACATAAAGGTTTCTATCACTAATAAAAGACAGCTCTACCACCAGCTGCCAGCACTGTTAAAAAGCCAAAAGTATGAATTCTTACAAGTCTGTAAGAAGGAATCTGTGCTGAAATTACTGTTTTTTCCTCCAGTTTTTAAAATTTTATGTCCTTATAGTTCTTTAATTCTAAGTGAAACTCACAGTTCAGTTGTAGAGACAACAACTTTCATTTTTATATGATGGCTAAAGCCTAAGAATTACAGAGTGGACTCTCCAGTAAATCATCAAAAGATCTAACCTGTAAATATGCATCAACTTTTTCTAATTAATTATGTGACAGTACATCTATAGACTCCAAAGAACAAAAGTCTAGACAGTCTGGATATTAGGATTATAGAATTTAGGAAAAACCTGCTGCAGAATTCATTTAATCTTCCTGAAAAAATTTGAGGGATTGAAGAATTCCAGGGGCCTTTAATATAATATTCCATAACCCAGGCCCATTGCATAATATAGCTAGAAAAGGATATTTAGAGCCTGCCAGATTGAAACACTGTAAAAGCAATAAATTGGGAAAGCAGAATCCTGTACAGGTCAAAGTTTCCAAAGAAATCAATGTCTTCTTGATTCTTTGAAACTTTATTCTTATAGGAGTATATAAGTCTATTACACACAAGACTAAATGAGGTAAATAATACCTGAAAAATTCTATGGAACTGATATAACAGGTAGACTTTTTTGAGCACAGGCTGTTAATTTTAAACTAAACAGTTTAGTGAAATAACTCTCTGTTTCTTGGAAATATTCCTTGAGAATGAACTTGAACACCAAAGAATTACCAGAATTTTGCTTTCTTTTCCTCTCTACTTTCAAAAATAAGGAAGAGAAACAAGGAAAACAGAATTATTTACTTCTATTAATCAAGTATAAGTTTGGAAATACTACTACAAAATAACAAACACCAAATCAACATTCTTACATATAAAAAAAAAACAAAACAAAACAAAAAGCAAAACAAAAGCCAAACAAAAAGCTTTTTTTTTAAAAAAAAGAAAAAATGGTGGCCATTTATTATGTGCTTCTGAGATAGAAAAAAAGGTGCAATCAGTTAAGTAAGGATACTTAATCACTGAAGGGATTTAGAAATTTATAGTGATGCTACAAATAGTAGGAATGTTGCTGTTCTCAGTGCTGAATGATAAGATTCAGCCTATAAAATGACTTTACAGACAGCTGCATGATTTATTTTGAGCCAAAGCCATCTTTCTTTGTAATGGATCTCAACTGGAATTGAAGCCCTGACTTGTCATATCAGTGTAGGAGGTTTCAGAGAAAAAAAAATTGACAGAGAAGCACTAACTTCATTTTCATCCTTTAACACATGACAAAACCCCTCAAGAAAAACGTATTTTATTTAACTCATTCTAGCAAAATCTGTTAAAGTTATATCCTCATGTCTGTGTTGTCTTCAGGGAAGTCTGACTTCAATAAAAAAGTAGGGATATTTTTGGAGTTTCTTCAGTTTTTAAGTACAAATTTCAATTTGCCAAGTACCTATTGTCTTAGTTTCTATCATAATCTAAAATAATTTGTAAAAAAACTAACAAAATACCAGTTTATCTACTTTATTGCATTTTTTGCCAAATTCTTTTTACTTCTGTATATTAGCATTGCACATATTTTGACAATTTTATTGCCAAATACACATATTCACAGATTCACAGATATTAGTGGGACTTGGTTTCAGATGTAAGAAAGAAATACAAATTACAATTGAAAGGAATTTTCCCATGTGGAGACCAAAACCCTTTGGCCAACCCCAGATAAGGCATCTGTGGAATTCATCTTCAAATGGAAAATAATGGCCCTCAGATGTGCAAGCTTATTGTGGGCTACAGGTAAATTAGGCTGTAATGCCAAATATATCATACTGGTTGACCCATTAAATCACACCAGAAAATTCCACATTCAAAAGGCTCATGTTTTGTCATGTCCCTTGAAATTAAAGATAACAATGCCACAGTGCTACACTCAGAATTTGGATTTTCTTGATACCTAAGCAACTTCTCAAGCATATACTCTGCTTCAAGCTAGAATTACAATTCTGGACATTTGTGGAGCACAGATATTCTGTATATGAAATAAATTAACAATTTATGTGTAATTTCTTATTTTTCCAGTTTTAATTTTAGTTTTGACTGTTGTATAAGTAAAAAAAAACCAACTCAATGGTGCAGATTTAAATAAGCTTCATTATTTAACTGTAAAAACATAAGGATTGACATAAGGATTCTACCTAAAAAGGCCTCATGATTGGCAGTCATGTACTTCCTTAAAGGCATTTTACCCTTCCTATATGTACTTCTTGGCCAGTAAATGATGGAAACATATATGTCCTTATTGCCAAAGTATGTTCCAGTTACTGGAAAGAGTCAGAAGTGGGATAAACAATATAACAGATTCATATTACACAGAAAACTTTCCAGGTGCTTCTCCCCCTCTTTCAAATACAGTTAGCATGCACAAATAGCTATGAATCATTTTATTTCTATCTCCCTTAATGATTCAGTATCATGCTACTCAACTGTCTCAGATTAATTCTAAATATCTCAGGTATCTCAGTATTAGGCTGAAAGACAAAAAAAGCAAGCCCCTTCCAGATACAACATAATCCAAAAGGCAGAAAAATGCACCAAATCTTCCAATAATAGAGACACTTCTTTTAATTCAGAATATCCTAACAGTTTTACAAATGGAAGTTTCTACATTATACCAGCTTTTCTCCTTTTTTATTTATTTTTTTTCTGATTTGCATCAATCACTTCACTCAAGAAAAAAATTAATTCAATTTGTTCAGCATTGATTTTTACCTCAAAAACTTCTTCATCCAGAATCCTGGTTCCAAAGACAGTGATGCCATTGGTGTCCACAATTGTTTTGTCACTTCTTTCAAGAGGTTTTGTAGTTTTTTTGTTACAGTCAATAATCATTGTAACACTTTTTTTCTCCACACTAATAGCTACTCGATGCCACCTATCGAAAACAAAACAAACAACACATAAATGTACTATAATTTATGTTTATAAAACTAGCTCATTGTGCATGTATTATTATATTTGTGTCTATATTATTATATAGCCACACAAAAAAAAAAGTTATTTGGAATAATGAAATGTGATTTTATTTTAATGACATTTGAGAAAAAAGGTTTTTACAATTTTCTCTATTATACTATCTTTATGAGATTTTCTTATCTAATATTATATATGAGATTTTGAGAATGCTTTAGAGATCCTTTCTGCTGTGACACTTAAAATATCTAAGAGCCAGAGCAGGCCACTCTGTAATCTAACAGGGAGCAAAACATCAACACATCTTTGACAGACCAGGGCAAAAAATATGGCATATTTTTTGATATGGCATACCAAAATATGGCATATTAGTGACTGGTAAGAGGAAGGCTGGAATAAAATTATTTTAGTTGGCATTTGTGTCACTAAGGTTGTCTAAATCAGAGAGAGAGCTTAGATCATTGTTACAAAGAGCTTCTGTATATCAAAAGGATATATAAACTAATGGATTCTGACCTAAAAAGCATCACTGAGCCAGAACTCTAATTCCACTGCAGGTAACTGTACCAAAACAAGTTCACTTCAATTTCTTTATTTGTATCACTTTCTCAACATTTTGGGTGAAATTCTGAAATCAATGCCAAAGCTTTGTTATTAAAAAAAAAAAAAAGATTTTGCTGCTTTGTTTTATTGTTCCTCCTGCTAGGGAAATATATCAAGTTTCATGGTATCATTGCATTCTCTGGAATTCAAGGGGTAGAATACAACTACATTATTTAGTAACTGAATTATTTTTATCCTTTATTACTTGGAGAAGGTATTTCATTATTGTTGAATTTTTGCCCTTCCTTCTATACAGATTTGTTATCATTTGTCTGGGACAAATTGTCTTACTTGAGGGTGCAGCACAGAGCTTTGCAGCACTTCAGATTCACTGTCCAGCTTATTCTTTGCTGATTTTCCTTTAAAAGACCATCTTGTTATCTATTATTTTGGTTCATGATACCAGAAAATATATGCTGCCTTGTCAATTTATCTTTACTCTCCTGACCACCTTCAACTGGCTAAGACAACCCTTCTAGTCAGACTATTCTTTGGGTCTTTCTGAAACAGGTTATTTTTATCTTGCACTGGAAGCATCTTCATAGGTTTAGTTCTGGTGGGTTTAACTTCTCTGACTATTTCTTTACTCTTTATTTATAAAAATATCAAATCAGAAAGGTGGTTTGGCTTTATTTATAACTAACTATACACCATTTGAAGCTGGAACTTTATTCTGCTGCAAAGGTTCTCCAATTTTGTACCACAGCAGTCCAATTAGCTGAAAATTGTTTTATTTAAGATAACTATAGAGACCATAATCATCTATACAGTGGTCTGTGGCACTATTTTTCACCTGAAACTTTTATACTTACTTCCCATCAGCAATGTTGACTGTTCTGAAAAGAGGATAGTCTTCTGGGGCAGGTTTTCCATATTGGTCTTCAAACAGGAAGACAGGGGATCTACCAACTTCAACACCTACTTGCTGAATACCTTGCTCATTGTAGACAGACAGAAGGAAGGACTGGATTCCCTTTTTAGGTTTTACAGTCATTAATATTGAAAAATCTTCTGGAAAATCTCCACCTGTAAACAAAGTTATATACTTATATTCTTTTTGGATATACATATATAGAGAGAGAATGATTATCAGTCTTCTCAACTACTGTTAATTTTTCTTATTTATAAAATAAAATAAATATTGTTCTACTCAACAACAACCAAAAATAACAAAATAACAGTTATAATAACAGTTAATAACAGAGATAAAATGGCTAAAAAACCCTTTGTATAAACCTGGGTTGTTGCCATTCTATAATTCCTATTTGCATGATAATTAAAAGCATATAAACAAACAGCACAATAAAAATCTAAGCAATTAGATTTGCAATTATTACAATATTTTTTACAATTATAGCAATTCCTTCCAGTCAGCTAAGTCAATATTTACATCTGGGAAGTTGGCAAATATTATTAGACCAATTTTTAAAGGACAAATATATTGATGGTCCCAGCTTTTGCCATTTGCAGCTCCCTTAGAGCTACAGGACCTAAAAGAAACCTATGCTCCCTGATGAATTCCAGGAGTTATATGAAAGGAAGCACAGGATGAATTACAACTGTATTATTTATCTAAAATAATGTCTCAAAATTCAGCCTTATCTTCAATATCTTCTGTAGTATTTCCACTAAGAGCACTAAGGAAAAAGGATGTGATTGCTCAAATATCTTTAAGAATAATCTCTGGAAAAGGAGAATTTATTGTTGTTGGGAAAGGTTGCCTATTCCACAAGACTCAAAAGGGAGCAATTACCATTATCATCTCCAAAAAGTTGTTCCTAGGTTCCTTATTGAAGTAGAGGAAGCATGACATTTTCTCTACTGAGCAAAGTATTGTGGTGGCTTCTTTTTATACTATAAGTGAGCTATACTATTTGTTTCCTCTGCACTGAAGAGTATTTTTCTTTGCTCATATCTGATCTGCATGTTTTTAGACAGATTTGTTCAAACTCTACATCAAAGCAGAAAAATATGTGTTTTGATTTTTAATATTTTTATTATCATTCTCCTCAACAGTTTGGGTCAAGTGACAAGTGACAGCAAAATAATGGAATAAAAGTCTTGAGCATCCAAAGAATTTTTTCCAAAATGCAATTATTTCATTTTAGAGAAATTTGAGAGAAGGTGGAATCATATTACCTGCTATCCACAACTAGTCTTGCTTAGTCCCCTAAATACCCAGATACTCTTAGGTAATTCTTAACAGATGGTACTTCTGGGAATGATTTTGCACTAACCAACCACAGCTCATTTCTACCAGTACAGCACTACCCCAGGAAGTATTGTTTTTAAATAGACTACTGAAACTGAAGGAAATTTGCCAAAGCCACAAAGTAAGCTTTCCATCAGACACCATAATGAAAGGACAGGTAATATGACTTCCAGGCCAATTCTGCCAGTGACACAGAATTTGATGAAGAGCTTTAGAACTGAAGCCAATAAAAATGGATTCATTCAGTGGATAAAGAACACATCCTGAAATTCATATACAAGCTCAGGTCTAGGGATAACAGAAAAGTTTTGTGGGACTGATGATGTGCACATGCTGTGCTTTAGATACCTAAAAACAGAGGCAGAAAAGTAATTTACCAAAATACTGACAATCTTACCTGGGTACAGCTGCTTTGTTGGGGCACTCAGCTGTGCAGCTTTGGAAACTCTATAGGCAACATCTGATCCTTTTGAGTCCCTTCTGTTTGTGCAAAATCCTGTTGTTCTTGATACTCCTTCTGGTGAATTGTGAAATTCTAATGCCTTTAGCACATCAACGGGTTCAGCTGGCAAAGAAAAAAAAAAACCAACAAAAAGAATGACTCCTCTTGCATCTATACAGTATGCAGCCTCTAAAAAGGAGATTAATTTCATTGTAAAAGTGGATGTGTCATCATAGCAGTAGCTGCAGCCTATTCTGATTTACTTCACATTATTCTTACACTAGAATATTATTTTAACAGTATTAATTTTTAATTATATAAGAGTTCATCCCATCCAATGTAATTTTTATGATCAGATTTTCACACTACTTGACTACACACCAAAAATCATTGTTTCCCAAACACAGAGAATCCTGGTACTTAAAACTTACTTTATTTTAATGGATGATTTCAAATACAGGGAACTAATTTTACAAGTTACATTCAGCTACTAATAATCTGCTATCAGAAACTTTTCTGTTGTTATCATTAAGATATATTCTGATTACATATGAATGCTTTCTCAGACAGAAGGTGATAAGGAAAAAGCTAATCTTGTTTCTCACCCAGTTAAAGAATGAAAGAAAAATTTACCTGCTTTGCCTACAAGGAGTGAATGAACTGAATAACTGTCTTTCATTATTTCCAAGTTAAAATCCAAATGGATTTCTTTGGAAATAATGACTTTTTTTTTGAAAATTTTCTTTAAAAATTTTCTTTGAAAATTTTAGAGCACAGGCATAAGCAGGTTACATTTCTGTTTAGTGTCTAAGTATTTAAAGTTGAAATCCAGAGCTGTTATTGAGCTGATATTGATATAAAAGTATTTATAGAGATAGATAGATAGATAGATAGATAGATAGATAGATAGATAGATAGATAGATAGATGATAGATAATTTTTTTGTTGTTGCTACATTTTGAATGAAAGTATACCACTGAATTTACTTTAAATCTATATATCCTGTAGATCCAGGATATTATGTTATGTGTAAACATTCTCAAAAGGTAAGTTTCAATAGCATGCAAAATCTGAAACATATATTAACTTTCTTATAAGTACTGACTAAATAATTTTAATAGGTATAATGCATTTTCTATAGGTATTCCATGCACTTTTTGAGCTACAACTATACTGAAGGAGCTGCCACACTTTTTTTTCTGGTAAGTGATGGCTATTTTTGCAGTACCTATAATCATTTGAATCAGTAAAGTAATGTAGAACCAGTCACTGGAGATATTAGTAAAAACTCCAAGTTGCTGTATAAATCAACCAGTGCTACATTCCTTTTTCCTTTGCTCTTTTCTATAATTTATACCAGATTATTCATTGTTTTTTAGAATAATGCTTGTTCTTTGCCTGGCTGACTGGGAGAGTATTCACCCATAAACAAGATTATTCATTACTCCCTGCTAGTTCTGCTGCTAAAAAACTTCCAGACAAAAAAACAGGATAATAATAGAACAATCTTCAAACCACAAAATCCAAATAATAAGAACTAACATTTTGTTAATAGGCCATAGACATTTCTGCCACTGTGATTCACAAAATGTAAATACCAAAAACACTAGTCAGTTTACAAGGATTTCTAGAAATGCAACTAGGCATAGAAATGACAGGTTTTATGAATTAACATGCAAAGAAGGTAATTAGCATACCTCCAAAGGCAACACAGCTCACTTATTAAATACCTACAGATTGTAAATAGCAGAAACTACTGCCTTCATTTTTGAAAAATATTTTTCAGAAAGCTACTTCTACCAAGAGTTTAAAAGTAAGGAAGTTCTTTAGGTAAAACAGGAAGGAATGTATAAGATATAATATGCTTCTTTACCAAAAAAAATTGCTTTTGATAGAAACCCACATATCATTCAGTCTGTGAAATAAGCAGCTTGTGACTCTTGGTCATAAATGTTTTATCTTAGGTGTGTGATTATTTAACCCATGCTTGACTCTCATAAAATCCCAGGTTAGGATACAACCAATCCAATATTTCAGCTGGGAGGTAGCAGGCTTGGAGTTCTCACAGCTATTATTCCAGTCTCCCACTGAAATTGGGGCTCTGTGCAAAGCACTTCCCAAATCTCCTCCTGTATCATGCACATATGGGGGTTTCTGCAGGAACACCCTCCTTTGAGAGTGGAAATTAGTGCCATGACTTTATTCTCAAAAGTCTTGATAAGCTAAACTGTGCATGTTCAGATGATCTGCTCGTTGCCTCTACAGAAAGCACCAGTCCCAGCTGCTCTCAATATGCCACAGAGTGCACACATGCAGGAGTCCTGGCAAAAATAAACAGCTTGAGAAACAGAAGCCCTTAGCTCCTAATTGGCTAGAGGTATAGCAAGAGAATCACACAATCACAGAATGTGAGGGGTTGGAAGGGAGCTAGAAGATCATCTTGTCCAACCCCCCTGCCAGAGCAGGATCACCTAGACCAAGTCACCCAGGAACAGATCCAGGCAGGTCTTGAGTGTATCCAGAGCAGGAGACTCCACAACCCCCCTGGGCAGCCCCTGCCAGGCTCTGCCACCCTCACTGGGAACAAGTTTGTC
>JANHGL010022023.1:0-38833 GCA_024611195.1 Ceyx melanurus
GTGTGGGGGAGGTTGGGAGGGGAAAGTTTGTCAGAGCGGCAACAGCCGGAACGGGCTGGCGGCGAGCTCTTTGGCAACCCCTCTCTGCTCTGAGGAAGGGCGGGGAAAACGCGGCCTGACGCCCGAAGGAAAAGGGAGACCCCCCCACCCGTCCCAACGCAGCCGCAGGGAGGGAGAGGTTCCCCCTCATTGGAGATGGCGGAGTAAGAGTAACAACACACACGCGAAGCGGGAGCTGCCGGTGCCCGGAATAGCGATTACCTGGCGCCGGTGGAGCGAGAAGAGGCAGAATCCTCGGCGGCAGCGGCTGAGATTGGCTTTGCCCCGCCCGCTTTGCCGAGGCCGCCGGGAGACCCCGCCCCGCCCACCTGCCCGACTCGTGCCGCCAGCGCCCCCCTCTGCGGCCCTGCCCGCCCGCCGACAGCCGCCTCTCACACAGCTCTCCACAGACCCTCACACAGCCTCTAAGACGGGCGCCACTCGGGTCTTTCTTCTTTTTAAGCAGGCACTCCACTATGGGGGCACCGTCCCAGATCCCCCGAGCTGCCCTGCCCTGCCTGGGCTTTTCCCTCCGGCAGCCCCGGCCTGCTGGCGGCTACGGCTAAGCTGCCCCCGCCTCGGCTTTCCTTCTCCGCAAAATGGAGTCTCTGGAGGGAGGAATGCTAAAGAGACGAGCAGTTACCACTAATTTTCACTTCGGCCTCTGTTGCTTGGATCCTCATTGACATTATTTCCCAGTATTTCTGTGTTTCCCCTTGCCGTTTCCTTCCCACTCAGTCTTGTCTTTTTTTTCTTTTTTTTTTTTTTTCCCCCCTTGCCATTCTTCTCTAGCTGGTGCCTGTGCAACACATCCAGACACTCGTTGAGATTTAAGCACCTCGGATCCCATACTACCCTCAAGTAAGATTCACTGATGCCAACACCAGGTTATGGTAACTGCTGGACAACCGCATGAAAAAGAAATGTCACAGGCTTTGTGACAGCAGAGAAGTTGTGGCACAAAACAAGACCCATTGTTCAAACATTTGGGGAACATATGCAAACACAATGAATTTTAAAGCTATATCTGAGTCACATGGTGTTAAACCCTTAGTCTCTCCAAGCCTAGTTTTCTTGCGGGCTTCACAGTCGTGTGTGCTGCAGGCAAGGACGATTTGAATGGCAGTAAAGAGAGGAACAGGGAATGTGTTATTTGAGAAAGTGACAAAAAATAATTATTTACTTTTGTGTGCAAGATAAATTACTCAGCTTGTTGCGAGTGACAGGATTAAATATTTAATTATAAAATAAACAGACTCTGTGTACTTGTTTGGATACAAAACGGGTAAAAGCAGCTAATCCTTAAGAAATAGATGCAAAAAGCATTCACTTCAGACATTAGCTAATGTTGATGTAGCACTGATTTTAGGCAATTACTTTTTATTTTAAAAGAGCTTTGCTCCAGCTATGGAAAGTTTTAAGATGCTGCAGCCAAATTTGAGCTGATCCTGGTAACACCTGGATGTCAGCAGATCATTTGGTAATATGTGCAGTCCCTCAACAGCAGCCTCCTCCTGCCATATGGCTGAACACTCTGCAGAAGAGTAAATCAATTTTCTGACCACTCCTTCTCTTTCCATACTTACTTCACACCTGTTTTCTTGTCTTTAGGGTAGATAATGTTTAAGAGCTTAAGGCAAAATCATGTCTTAAGTATCCCTGAAATTCTATGGTGGTATAAGGCCAGGCTGTCTTGGGGATGTTTCTCCCCTCATTCCACTAGTCCAGCCAGGGCAGGTTGTGCTCTGCACTGACAGGACAAGGCATGTCATGCTCCCTGGGCATTGCTCAACTCCCTTGGCAGCTCTGACGTCCCAAGCAGTTGTTTTTCCATCAGGCCAAGAGGCTGGAGGATGGCTCAGACTCAGCTTTCCCTCCACTCAGTTATAAGGATCAACAGAGCCTTTGATTTCTAGGATTTAAATGAAACTTGATCAAATATTCCAGTTTTGTTGAAAGAAGCTGGTACATATAGGGAGTTAATTTTTCATACTTCAGAAGAAACTGTTCCAAGGCAAACAGAAATTCTTTCAATTTTTTCAGCATCCAGAAGTGAAATCTGAACATTAAGTGGGCTTGGTTAATTTTATTGGCTAAACTGAAGCATATAGAAAAACTGTCAGTAAGAATAAAAAACTACTTGAAGTGTTTATATTTTAACACTGTAGAGAGCATTTAGGAGTTTCAGGGAGAAAGAGATTTCTTAAATGACTGATACCAGATATAGCGAAACTGAAATCAAGGCCAAACCAATCCATGGGCCATGTTTCTCTAATACTACCTCTTCTTCCCCACCCTTCCCTTCCCATCATGATTCGCACATAATTGCTTTTCTTCCTTCCATGATTCCCACATTTCTGTTTCCAATGCACTCCTACACTCACACCTAGCAAATCTATTCTGCTCCACATTCTAGTCCCTGCTATCAAAAGGTATAGGTCCCTGCAGCAATTAAAGGTATCAACTGAAGTGACAGAAAACATTGCAGCAAGGTGTTTTTGACTGGTAATATTGGGTACTGGGCATGGCATGCTGCTGTGCAGGTCGGAATGGGTGAAATGTGGCAATTCCCAGGTTATGGAGAGCCAGCACTCTATGGGCATGTAAATCACCAGTGCAGGGGTGCCTGGAAGCAGTGTGCAGGCTGGGGGACTGCTGAGCAGGGGACAGGGTTGTGTGACACATCAGTGAGGGGACGAGGTCACTGCTCCACAGCCTGAAAGTGGGGAAGTTTGGGGAAGCGTCATAGTGACTTATGGGAAGCTCAGCAGCAGCCCGAGGAGAGATGTTTGGGTCAGGGTGCTGGAGTAACATCTGTCTGAACAAGGGGGATGCTGTGGACTTGTTCTTTAGTGTTAGGAAGTGTGGTGACCCTTATGCCCAAGGCTGTGGAGATGATCATACGTATGTGTTAACATGAAAAACACCTAAACTATCTGGAAATCTGATTTCTTGCTCATTAAAGTTTCTCACCATCTGCATCACACTTTGTAGTTGAACTCATCAGGGCCCTTTCTCTACACCATCATTGCTGTCAGCCAAAGGCAATGGACACTCCATACAGAGCAATTAGGTTATCAGTTAAAGGGGGGGCTACAAAGCACTTCAATTTTGCCACCAGATTCTGCCACCATCCTGACTTACAAGGGATTTCAGACATTAACAAGGAAAGCCGATTACATCCAAGGTAGGCTGACAGAGCAGCCATTATCCTCATGTCTGCTGCTCTGTCTCAGTTACTGCTGCTCATGAGCTTCCCTGGGGGATTGATCACTGTAAATGGACACAAGCCTGTTAATTGTAATTTTTGTTGATCCTTCAGCTGCCTAATAATGAACTTTTTTTTGGCTTTATTTTTCTTCCCCTCTTTTTAAAGCACAGTTAGTTCCACATGAAAGGCTGAGGCACAGAGCAATCCATTATGTATTCACCAGTACCAGCTCTGATCCACTCTTCTAGCCAACAGCTGCTCACCTTCTCATGCACTAATCCTAACACAGATCCTTCAAATGAAACAGAAACTTGGCTCCTTTCAATCAGGGGTGGACTTCCATGGTCCGAGATAATACATTATATGTGGAGCAATGCTCTAGTGTCTTTGTGTTGTGCAGACAAGGGACATCCCCAAAGTGAGATGAAGCCTATGTAATAACCCACCAGAACTCAGATCTAATCAATATAAATAGAACTAAATCTATTATAGTACAGTAACTTAAATATAACAAATAATAAAATATAGTATAATAACATAAGTAACTATCATGGTTACTGTAATAACATAGTAACACTAAATTATCATAGTTTAATATATGTTATACTACCTAAACTGAAACTCCACACTCTACTATAACAGTTATTTCCTGCTATAACTATAAAGTTATTATACTATAATAACTAAAGTTCTATATGTAGAGATTAGATGAGATCTGAGTTCTGGTGGGTTAGTACTATTTATAGTAACTCTCCAGCTACAACTGGAGGTTGGTCTGCGGGGAGCACACTGCGTACACAAGCAGACAAAGTCCATTAGCACATGTTCCCCGTGAGCTCAGATGACACAGCACACTGCTGGACAGCACAGACAGACTGCCTACCATCTTCTGAAAAGCATTGCTGAGGAAATCTGCAGATTGCCCGTAAGGACCCACATGGATGAGATGTGGATGGATCTGGGAATATACTTAACTTCCAGCCTCTCCTAAAAATGCTCTCTGATGTAGACTTTCAGAGTCTATGTGCCTCATTTGACAGTGCCCTCACAATGCCTAATTAATTGATTCCATTTAAGGCAGACAACACATATTTAGAAAGTTCTATATTCAGTTAGACAAATGCATGCACTTACCAAAAACTTTGTTTTGCTGAGAATCCAAGTCCCAGGATCCTCCACAACAGGTCTTCTATCTTACAAGGACGAACACAGAAGCACATCTGTTCGTCACAGGAAGGGCAGGGCTAAAGCCTGCTTATCTAAAGAGTCTGAAAGTTCAAGATAAGTGTTTTGCCTAAAAAAATTTTCTTGCTTAAAACTTATGTAATGAATATGTAGTAACATTCTGCAATGAACACAAATAAAATCTAGTATATATAATACCTGAGCTAGCAAAATAGGGGAAAACATTGAAATTTTGTTCTACTGATGCAGTAAAAGGTTGAAGCTGATAAAGTTGAATCTCAAAGAAAGTAACTGTAAAACCTAGGCTCATATACCATCCAGAGGAGACCTGATAATAGTACTTCTTTGTAAAGGAATTTCAGAAATTTGGGTTACATAAACTGCCATATGGTAAACTATAAGCAGGGGCAGCATATTGTTGAGGTGCTATGTTCAGAACACTTTCTAATCAAAGGATGTGGTGGCAGATATCTAGTTTGTCACACATGCATTAACAAGACAAAATTATTATTCAATATGCCTCTAGAAAGATTATGAGACTATTGAGTTCGAAAAGCTCTCCTGGCTCTAAAGAAAAAAGCTGTTTTGTTGGACAACGTGGAGATTTTTCTTTGGGAGTCATCACACAATGGACTGTTCTGAAAGATAACAAAGTGTTCAACATGTGCAGAAAAAAAATTCCCAGCCTGTTGAACATATCAAGCTTGATAAATCAAGCTTTTACTATTTGTGTACCAGCTCTAGAACACCTCAAAAAGTTTTCACAACATTTCACTTCACCTGGAAAGGTTCTCTTCTCTAATCCCATATTTGAATTTGGGTTTTCAAATGTCTCTTTAGATGACAAGAGCAATTAAAATCACCCGCACAACATATGCACTGCAGCTATCATGAGTCTGCAATCAGTGGTAAAGTCAAAGAATCTAAATTTTGCCAAAGTGCCTTTAACAATGTCTTTAAGTAGGATTTATTTGGTAGACTTTCAAGGGAACTTCATAGTAAAAACTGTATTCATGTTGCTGTTGTGAAACTTCAAATTGCACTAGAAGAACCTGCTGCTTTGAAACACTATTTTGAGTACGGTGTGTTGAATGAAAACTCCAAGGGCTCTGCTAGAATAGTTATGTAGTTTGTTTCTAGTCTAAGTAAATTTGCTTTTTAATAATGGATTAAGGAAATAATTTAATGGAATCACAGAATAGTTGAGGCTGGAAGAGGCCTCTGGAGATGCTGTAGTCCAAATCCCTGCCCAAGCAGAGTCAGGTGGAACAGGTTTCTCAAGGCTGATTGAATGTCTCCAAGGCTGGAGACTGCAACCTCTTCATTCCATTTAATGTCTTATAGGAGTTTATATTTCACTTGCATTAAGCCTTCTAAGAATTTCAGTGTCTCTCCAGTTATGGTGAGTTAAAACAGTTAATTTGTTTTTAGTCAAGTAAAATGTTGCTCAGTAGAGGAATGAAAATTAGCTTTTAGATCTGTAAGAAACTATTCAATTATTCTGTATCATTAGTATTATTGTCTCACTGTGGTAGAATTTGTAAAGCAACCTAGTATTTTGAGGAGAAGCAGCCATCTGTTTGTATGACTTGGTTTTTAAGCTAGGACATGTCTTGTGTATCTAATCTCTCTCAAATGTTTCTATGAGAATTCAAGTAGATAGTGTTGCAAACAATTAATGGTTTGGTGAACAATTGTGTCACAACTCTGAAAACATAAAGTTAGCTCAGAAGGATAAACAAACCCAAGAACTTCCTACACCATGGGGAGTATGTCAAACCTGACTGAATCTGTTCTTAAGACTCGATACAAAGCTGAGGCACATGAGAATTAGAAGCTAAAGTGCACTTTTTGTCAAAAATACAAATATTTAAATCAAACAAAACCACTAAAAAAATCATCCTTTTCCAAGACGTGTGTATGCAATAAATTGCACACTACCCCACAATGATGTACAGAAGAATCTCGCTCACTTTATTACAAAGCTGAGAATATAAGATGACACTAAAACTTATACACTACATAAGTATACTTACTTTTATACATACTTTAAAAAAATTAATCAAGCTTTAACCTAATGTTGCAGAATTTAATTTCAAAGTAGTATGCAACAGATGTTGCTTGCTTTCCAAGGCACAATGATATAAACATGGTGCATTATATTTAATACAAAAATATATTGTTAATCTAAATTACAAACCAGCACATTTCCTCCTACGTATTATAAAGCTTAATTAAAAAAAAAAGTTAGTTTCATTCTCAGTCAAGAAATGTAGCACAGTAACAATAAAAACATTCCTTTACTGTCACCTACTCAGGATATGTCCTTATTATACCATATATAGTCAAAACATTACGAAAATTTTGCATCACTATTCAAGAGAAGTTTGGCTGGTTTATTCCCTACCCAATAAAACTGATCCTTACAGACATGACTGCAAAATTTGAATATTATCCAGAATTTGAAATGCTCCTTGAAAGACCGAATCCTCAATAAATTATATTAATAAGTTTATCACTGGAGTATTATTTTGTTAAATAAATTATCTTTCTTAAATATTATGTCAAATTCCTGCTATTTCACCTTTAAACCTTGTATCTGAAATTGTAGCAAATACAAAGAACTGTTCAAATGTCAAAGAACACAGAATTGTGCCAATCTGACTTTTGCATCCCGGGCTGCATCAAGAGAAGTGTGGCCAGCAGATCAAGAGAAGTGATTCTGCCCCTCTACTCTGCTCTGGTGAGAGTACTTCATCCAGTTGTGGAGCCCTCAACACAGGAAAGAGATGGACCTGATGGAGCAGGTCCAGAGGAGGGTAACAAAGATGATCAGAGGGCTGAAACACCTCTCTTATGAGTACAGGCTGAAGGAGCTGGGGTTGTTCAGCCTGGAGAAGAGAAGGCTCTGATCTTATAGCCACCTTCTAGTACCTGAAGGGGGCCTACAGAAAGGCTGGAAAGGGGCTGTTTACAAGGGCCTTAGTGAAAGGATGAGGGGTAATGGGTTTAAAATAGAGAAGAGTAGATTTAGACTGGATATCAGGAAGAAGTACTTTACCTTGAGGGTGGTGGATCAGTGGAATAGGCTCCCCAGGGAGGTGGTTGGGGCACCATCTTTGGAGATATTCAAGCTGAGGTTGGGCAAGGCTCTGAGCAGCCTGGTCTAGCTCAGGGTGTCCCTGCTCACTGCAGGGGGGCTGGACTAGATGACCTTTGGAGTTCCCTTCCAGCCCTAAACATTATAATTATATGATTCTATGACTTTTAAATGAGCGAACAGTCAACTTACGAAGAAAAAACAATCTATTTATTCCTCAGCCTTTTGTAAGTAACTGAAAACATGAAAGTAATCCGGATAATATGGATTTCACAGCCAGTTCACTGAAAAAATTTCAGCATTGATTCATACAGCTGACTCTTTGGCTGCCTGAATGTGATGTAGCAGTTGATCACAATAGACTGGAGTTCGATGCTTATTTACAACCCCTTCTATTTCTCTCACAAGCAGTTCTGGATGTAATATGCTTCCTTCTTTTAAAACTTCTGTAAAACAAATATATGTTTTATATATCATTAACCACTCCACATTTCTCTAAGTAAGGTCCCTCAAAGTAGCCGAGACATAACCTGGACGTTATTCTTCTACAAATTGTGCAGTTATGACAACCTGATTGCTCCCTCATTTGTTGAGGTCTGTATTTTGGCATTTACATGCTTGAGCACAGACTGGTATGCTAATAAATTCCAAAGAATCCATCAAGCAAGCTAGAATATAGTCACATCCTGCAACAGTTAATGTCTATGCTCCATATCCTGTTTACCATCTATAAAGTCTTTTCATGCACCAATAATCCCCCTCTGATGAATGCTTGATAAAAATGTTGCATTCTACATACAGGTAAAAGGTCTGAGCTCACACTCACTGAAACCCAGAGGCAAGCTTCCAGCCTTTTGGATTAGCTCTTAGTAGTATGTGCTACTTTCATGTAACATTTGAAAATAATTTAAAAGCATTGTTAAAAATACAAGACTGAAAGTCTTACCTAGGACTGCATTTTGAGTATTTTGATCTGGGTCATCAAGATGTATCAGCAGTTCTTGGTACAGAAACTCAATGTGATTTTCCATTGCAGATTTCACATCACTGTCCTTTAAGCATTTAAACCAGTTAGTTAAAGTGTGAGCAGCTGCCAGTCGTACATCACATGAAGCATCATCCAGACGCTTTAAAACTTCTGGAAAGGAACATATACATAACAAAACAGCACTGTGAACAGTAAAGTTATCTTCTTCATTTGAAAAAATAAATGTATCTTGTCATCACTGAAATTATGGTTGTGTTTATGAAATATTTTTCTCTTAACATTACAAACAGTAGTAGTACATTGTTCCTAAAAGCACACAGTACACTGTTACGTGACAGTTATGTTGTCAGAAACATTAAAAGGAATGTACAAAATTATTTAGAATATATGAACATTCTCTAGCACTCTTTCTAACAAGGTACTATGAATGTATATTAATGCATTACAGAAGTACAGAGTTTAGGTATTTCTGTGCTCTATAAAGTACAGTATTTCTATCAAAACCTACTGTTTCAGTGAATGATTACATTGCAGGCTATCTGAATATGCAAAATGCAAAGATATACTTTGACAATTGTCTGAATTGCGTATTTCCCTAAAATAAAAATGCTTGTAGCTAAATTTCTATTGTCACATAAGAAAATGTATCAGTCATTAAAATGCTGAGTTTTGGAAAGTCTCATTTATTTGTAGATATCTCTGAGAACATAAATCTTATTACACAGTATAGAATGTACTTCTTCTGATTCTTTGTTTAGCATTTAAATATCATCCTAAGAAGCACTACTGATAATAGCTCTATTTTATATTATATCACTCTTGATTAGTTTTCTTTTTTTTTCTTTTTTTTTTTAATTAAAAAACCCAACCCACCACTTATTCAGGTATATTTATAGTATAGTCAAATGGTTTGCTCTTGGCACTCTGAAACGCAGCAAGGAGAAAAATGTGACTTCCATTTATATAATGCATAACTGTTCTTCTTTCACTATAGTTAGAACATTATTTCACATCGTCTAAACTAGGAAGCAATGCAGAAGAAATACTGGCAAGCCTTGCGAAGACCGTAATATTGAGTGAAGTTCCATCTAGTGGTCTAACGCGTAATGACATTAAGGTTACTGCTCAGTTTTGCTCACCTGGGAGAGGAAGCATTTCCAAAGAACATTGACATGTTTGCTGAAATACTGCTGCTAAAAATCTACTGCAGAAAGGCTCTGGAAAAAAAGCAAGTGCTGCTGGAGCAACACTCAACAATATCTACCGAGTGCTTAATACCTTGATTTTCTAAAATGTGTATGTGTACTTGATGCACCTTAAGCAGTCTCACCAGTTTAATACCATGTTCTAATCTCTGAAGGATTGAGACATTAAATTGCCTCTCACACAAAAATGCTGCCAATGGTATGACTTTTGCAGCACTTTACTTTTTCCAATTACTCTGGGGGAGAACTAACCAAATAGAATACCAGGTAGAACACAGAAATAGCATTACAATATGGTCAAGGGAGGTTCTCCTCCTCCTCTATTCTGCATTGGTGAGACCCCCACCTCGAGTACTGTGTCCAGTTTTGGACACTCCAATTCAGGAAGGACAGAGATTTACTGGAGAGAGTCCAGCGCAGGGCCAACAAGATGATGAAGGGAGTAGAGCACCTCCCTTATGAGGAGAGGCTGAGAGAACTGGAGCTCTTTAGCCTGGAGAAGATGAGACTGAAGGGGGACCTCATCAATGTATATAAGTACGTTAAGGGTGAGTGTAGAGGATGGAGCCAGACTCTTCTCAATGTCATCCAATGACAGGACAAGAGGCAATGGGTGCAAGTTGGAGCACAAGAGGTTAGGGTAAACACAAGGAAAAACTTTTTCACAGTGAGAGTGACAGAGCTCTGGAATGGGCTGCTCAGGGAGGTTGTGGAGTCTCCATCTCAGGATACATTCGAGATCTGCCTGGGTGACTTAGTCTAGGTGATCCTGCTCTGGCAGGGTGGTTGGACTAGATGATCTTCTAGGTCCCTTCCAACCCCTAACATTCTGTGATTCTGTGAGTATGGGAGTGAAATAAGAATTGCTAAGAAACTGAGTCTACAAAAAATCTGTCCCTATTTGCACCTCCAACTGCTTAAAAGTCTTTTTTCTCTTTACTTGGGACTAAAGATAGATGCCAAAATGACATAAAGAGGTTTCTGTCATTCCTTAGTCTGTAGTAGTGCTTTCATTGCTACCACTTGTAGTGGATCTGCAGGTGAGGTGGACAACCTGCATAGTGAATCCTAAAGCTGTGCAGTGACTCTGCCTACTGCTCCAGCAGAAAAATGATACCTCAAGTAAAAAAGCAACTGCAATTCTTTAACACAGAGATCTGGATTAAAAAAAATAAAAAACAAAACCAAACAACAAAACAAACAAACAAAACTTTTACACTTACCCGTGTAAGTGTTTTTAAATTTATCTTCATCAAACTGGCTCCTACAGACATTTAAGAAAACACCAACAATACGACAGGCCATCAGTCTAGCAATTTGAGAGTCTTCATCCATAGCGGCAATGATTTCGGGCATTAGCCTGTCTATGACTTTGAAGATCTACAATCAACAGGAAACCCATAGAAGGACAACAGCTTTTCAGTCACTCTAAAACAATATGCTTTTTGGCTACACCGGTTACCATTAGGTCTAACCAATACTGGTTTGCTTAATTTAAAAAGTTAGCTACAAAAGTTAACTTTCAAAAGTGAAAATCTTGGAAGTTACACTGCTCTATTTTTGCCTCTAAACAAGGTTGGGAAATGAAAATCCACCAGCTGGTCATCCAGCTCGTGAATTCTCAGTGTATATGCAGATGAGTTTTATGTAACTTGTAAAAAAATTAAACTTAGTTGCCTTTTTATTTAAAAAAATTGTTGGCAAGTAGATGGTACCAGTAGATGGTGTCTTATTCTAAAAGGAAGCTTTTAAATCAAGAGTGTTGTAATACAATGTTTTGGTGAGTTTCATAATGTGATTTAAATATGTACATTTTGTATACATTAATATAAAAAAGGCATTAAGACACTGATGCAGAATGTTTAACTCAAACGGTAGTCTCTGATATGTTTTAATATACATTAACTCAGCTAGTTACAGTGTTTAAGCATTTAGTTAAATTAAGCTCTGAAATAAAAACAATTAAGAATACGAATATGTAATAACATTTTAATATTTTGTAAAAATATTCTTATATTTAACATATTTAAAGTTCATTATTTTGAAATGTTATTTTTGTTCAGCTAAAAAGCTTAAAACAACCTCTCAGATTCAATTAATCCTTAATCACCATGGTGGGTAATATTTCTTTGAAAGTACTCCTTGTTAGCTCTGTACTTCAGTTTCTACAGATATGTTTTGAGTTCCATCTCAAGTCCTCCTACTCTCTCCAGGAATCTTTTAGGTATTTAATTTATATATATAGATTTTTTTTTTTTTTCTCCCTAAACGGACCTGTGGACTCCAAGGCAACCAGACAACCATGTTACACAACACCATGTCCTAGCCAGCTCCAGGGCTGCTGCACAGCACATGGTTAAGGGACCAATAACGTCAAGTCCCCAAGTTGTGCTAACAGCAGTTAGCATTTTGTGTGACATAACTGACTTTGTGCTAGAACAGAGATCTACAAAATTGGATGATGGTAAGCTCTACAGGTCTTAGGTCTCTTATGGGGATATCATCATCGCTCCACTATTGATTATTTAAACTATTAATAATTAATTAATTTTCTTGTGAAAACTGTAAGTCCATCTGAGAATATTACTCACCATAAGGATTAATTCTTTTTACGCCCTTGCACATCTTTTTTCTTCCTGCCTAAGGTTTCAAAGTACATTTGATAAGAAAAAGAATTTACCTCTTCTGGTGAAAGCATTTCACAATGAATAAGAGCCCAAAGGCATGATACAGCTGTAGTACGGATGGCAGCTGCTGTTCTTCCAGCATGCCACTGCAGATTAGGAGCCAGTATGTCTTTTATCACAGTCTCAAGGTAGCTAGGGAACAGCCTGAAGCCAAAAATAAGAAAGCAAAATAAAGGTTCATGAGAAAGTGATAAAGAGACTGACAGGATGTAAAAGGGAATTTTCTGTCATAAAAACATAAGCAGAAAAGTGGAAAATAGAAAGACACTGTAACAAAGAAATAAAATCTTATAAATCAATGTGATTATAATGATTGTGATAAGATTTTCATAACTTAGTTTTTCTAGATAATAGTTAATAATGAAAAAGGGAGGCTAAACTTTTCTCCATTTCAGTCAATACTCACTGTATTGTCTTGGTAAACTCCTTACCTTCTGTCTATCTAGTTTTCTCCATTTGCAAAGGGGAGATGACAAACCGTAATGCTGTGAGGGTTCATCAATATTTGTAAGGCCTTTTGAGACTATCAAGTGAAAAGTATTTATAATGTGGTAAGTATGAATGCTTCTGATGAGACTTGAACTACTGATACTGCAGGCAGTCTACACAGAATGCTTCAGCTTTCCCTTGACTCAGAAATTTGTCTCCCTCAAGGATGAGAAGTCTGTAGGATTCTGATGGTACCATTCCAGTACTTGCTTGTTTTCATCATGAACATAAAAATCTGTGAAAATTTTGCTGATGTTTCCACCTCCTTCTCTACTGAATGGAATATTATAATACTAATAGTCACTGAGAGAGTCAGCAATTGCAATAGGCAGAATTCCCTCACACCAAATTAATTGCAGCTCAATTTTAAATTAAAAGATACAGATCTTATCCCCAAGTTAAAAAAAGATCTTGTGGCATCAAAGAGGCACGTGTGCCTGGCTGTGACTAGCTAAGACTCATGTTATCCACTGTGCTTCTCTGCCCTAAAAAGCAGCTGGCAGCATGTAAAACAGATGAAAAATAACAGGCTAAATCTACCTGAACTTGTGTTCCACTCTTAACTGTGGCCACCTGAGTGCAAAACACCACATGCCATGCTGCTGCTTGGCAGAAAGGGAACAAGCTGTTGTTGACTCTTCTAAAAGGCCTGTGTTTCCAGGATGAATAACCGGCTACTACAGAGATGTGCCAAGCCAGGGGAGGAACAGAAGTGGTAGATGTTAACAACAAACAGTCATCACTAAGGCCTTTTAAAAAACATCCCCACAACAGCAAAAAAAAAAAATAATCATCCAGCAATAAATAAATTTTTTAAAAAATCCATAATAATACTGTGTCAATATATCAACTGTGTCAACTGTATCTACCTTCTTTCCTGTAACTACCCTTTACCAACTGCAGTTAAATTGTGTCATCCAGGTGTGATCAGAGTATGCCCAGCTTGCCTGCCAGTCCTCAATTACCTACAGCGCACACACAAAATTTAAAATCTCTATCTTCAATGTAATGAAAGAGATACACCTGGCTGCTGCTGAGCCCCTTGGCTAAGGGAACTCTCTGTCTGAGAAAGTCAGAGATCCAGCCCTGCTTCCCATCCAGCAGATGGCACTTATGGTTCAGTAATAGCAAAAAATCTAACAATCCATTAGGAACATTTAAATTTATCAAAAACATGTAGATTTATTATTGTAAACATATTTTTGAGAATTAATAATTTTCTATTCAAACAGTTGCAAGGAAAAAAACTCACAAACTAATAATCACTATCATGATTATGAATTGTTGTGTTTTGCATTTTTTGAGTCTCATTTTGTTTAGTTGCTTGTTTTTGGTTTGTTTGTTTGTTTTTTTCCCAAACTTTAACATCCTAAATCTAGGTAATTCACAACAAAAAGCAGATTTGCTTTTACAAATCAAAATCTCCAGAAATGTTTTACAAACAACTCTTCTTCAAACACAAAAACTTTTCATGTTACTTCCTATATTAAAGCATTTGCTGACAATGTACGATCTTGTAGGATCAAGACTCCAAATAATCATTTACCTCCTTCTTCTGCTTTTTAGTTTCCAATGATAAACCTACTTCTAAAAATCATTGCATTACTCTTGTTCTCAGGACAGAGAGCCACATTATGAGTTAGATCGGGCCACCCTTAGCCAGGAGTCATTCTTCATACAAACAGGTCTATTAACTTCACTATCTAATCCTGACAAAGGCCATTCACTGATACTGCCCTGAGCAAAACTATTTCCAACCTTGCTCCCTGTGGAGAGATGGTGTGATGTGCTGCTATAGTCACCGAGAGTATGACTTTGAAACATTCTTCTGGATTTTTTTTTCATGTTGATCACTTCCCTTTCCTGGGAATCCTAATGCAGCTAGTAGCTCATTGGTTTGGTTTTCTTTCTCCCTTCTTTGGCTCAATTATTTATACAAATGACTGGGTTGCAGATGAAAGATTTTGTTGGTTGTCCTGGCTTGAGTTAGAACAGAACTAATTCTTTGCAGTGATTTTTTACTTGTCAGGTCAGTTTCTTTTAAGTGACTGCACTTTCTGAAGTCTTTGACTACTGACAAAAGTTCACTCTTTGATTATATTCTCCATACGGTCCTGCACTAATCATCTATATCTACCAGCAATACCTACATGCCTAAGTAATTGCAATGCATAAATAGTGTCAATCAACAGGAGACTCAATCTTCAGTCACCGAGAGCAATAATTCCTTATCAAACATTTAGTTTAATGCTTTTTAAGCACCATCTTTTATTATGGGCTTTTTAAGATCCCTGTTTTTTGAGGTTTTTTATGTTTTCCTTACAATGACTACAGGCAGGTTAAGGATCTAGGAATTGGTTGGGAGAAAATTAAAAAAACCCAACCAACCAAAAAACAAACAAAGAAAAAGAAACCAACCCCTAACAAAACCAACCAAACCAAAAAAGTCCACTAAACAACCAAACAAAACCAACTAACCCTCCATTTCTATTAAGAATCCCCATTTTAGCTTTCAACCATGAATTTTTTTTCAACTATGGTTCTTTATTTTTTGAAAACTATCCAGATCTGGATGACATCCACTGTAATTCTCCATAGTGGCAGAAGTAGGAAGACTAAAGCAGCAGATGTCCAGATTCTATTTATTTATATATATATTTTTTTTTTTAATTACTGCACTCTGCCTTTCTAAGCATTGTTAAAAAACACAGTAAAAAAAGAAAAAATGCTGCAGAGATGGTGGGAAAGTCTTTCTTCTTCCAGGTATGCTACCATGGACACAGTTATAGATGTTAAATAACTACCATGGTCACTACCTTTTAATGCCACCGTAGTGTACAAACAGCTGTGTGAAATTAGAACTCTACTTACCCCTGAGAGTTGACAGTTTCACTTGGTTTCTGGAGCAACTGTGATAAAACAGTGAAGAGTTTTAACCGCATCTGGGGATCTTTGCTTGGCTGAAGACATGTCTTAAGAATGAGAATAAAGTTACTTAGAGCTTCACCTATGACAGGTCCTAGAAAATAAACATGTAAGACTTATTTCAGAGTATTAATAGAATTTACTCTTTAGATGTTTAATATGTGAGTGCATTAAAATTTGTAATATGCTTGCCCTTAAAATAGTACTTAACTTTCCACTCTTGCATGGCAGCTCAAGTTGATGTATCCATGTCACATTGTATTAATGGTATACAAATACCTGAGCTAACTCTCCATGGGCTCAGGTACCCACAGCCTTAGCCACAACAGCATGGTACTCCCTGAAGATCACTTTACCCCACATCTCATTTAGCCAGATTGTTCTTGCTGTACTATGCTGCATTATCTAGTATGGACACAGTAATGACATTCACTAATTGCAGGGACCAGCAGGACAAGATGACATTTTACGTGGCGTAATGCACTCGGAGGAGGATTAACACTGTTTACTATGTAGATCTGAAAGCTTGAGGCTATGTACAAAGTTTTGGTTTTACTGAACTTCTGAAAAAAATACACCAAATATGGTATGACCATGACACCACTCCAAACAGCATCACTAGCTATGAGTTTTTCTTGTTTAAAGTTTTTCCAGATGCAGCCTTCAAGGAAAGATGTTCATGACTGCCAGAGGCACAGGAAAGGGCATATTTGAATGGGTCAGTCTCAAAAACTTGGATAACAGAATTATAGCATTAGTATTCTTTCTCCATGTTTGAATAATGCTTACTTGCATTTTACAAGAAAAAATAAAAAATTTTAGAAGCTATTTGAAATAAAAATATTTACAAATTAATTCTCTAGTTTGTTAGTATTTTCACATCTTATGATGTATTCTGTTTTCACCACTAAACAATAAACTAAAAAACCTCCTAAGCTGTTATCCCAACATTTCAAGACAGTATTTTCCCCAATCATAAAGTGTTTGCCTTTCTCCTTGATAATGATTAACATCTGCATAGCTTTAAAGAGGAAGAATAAATACAAACTACACACATGCTTTATTCTGCAGGCTTCTTGCTGTAGAATGTTCTTTATGTTTGAAATAAACTAATTTCCTCAGCTTTGCATCCTTGTGACGCAAATTCCATTCAACTCCAGTCATTCAGAAAATCCTCACAGAAGGAGACAACATTGTAATTTCTGATGACAAGAATATTCCTCACATATGGAATGGACAGATTGAAGTATTTGAGACTCCAAAGCAAGTTCAATAGCATTTAATGTTTGGAAATTGAATGTTTAAAATAATAATTTAAAAAATCCAATCTACACTGTCTAGACTGAAGCAATACAGGATGTCGAACTACAGTTTGCTACATTTCTCTGAAAACAAATATGTCTTTATTTTCACAGCATTTATTAAAAATACATTGGTTTATGTGAGATCTGAGACATCTAAAATCTATTACTATTATATCAGTGATAACAGTAAATTCAACAGATGGAAAATAAACTACATTGCTAATTTCAGCTTAAGCATACATTCCTGAAAAAATCTTAAAACATTGAGAAATTTAAAATGAGTAAACCTGATTAGATTTATTAAAGACAACAATATGTGTGGGAGTGAAAAGAAAGGGGAAAAAAATAGCTCTAGGACCTGCTGTGTCAGACAGAAAACACAGACAATAGCATTTTACCAGTATTGGGTGCAAGCCAAAATGTTTGCCTAGACATCTGATGATTTATTTAGCATTAATGAAAACAGAGACAACTGTCTAGAAGTCCCTCAGTCACAGAAATGGGAGCGAAAATATACAGAAAAGTTGGCCTCTTGCATCTGGCACTGAAAAAACTTTAAAAAAAACAACTGTGGAAAGAACAACAACAACAACAACAAACCACAACAAAAAAAACAGACAAACAGGAGCAACAAAAAAATTATAAACCAAAAAAGTACTTATGCTTGTTTCTCCACACATGGATTTGTTGAAGCTTATTTTGAGATTCAAGGATTAAATGAAGATACACTCCCTGAAAACATACCTGTCCAGATTTAACCAGCTGCAATAATACTTTACCTGTAGCTGAAGTAGCTGTCTACATCCCCTTTTTAACAGAAAGTAAAAACCAAATAAACAAGACTTTCTATTTTAATAATCTTAAAATGGGTATCTAGGTGAAAATACCAGCCTATCACTACATCCCTTGCCTGTAGATGCAATCTGGAGAGCTGTGTCAGAAGAATGTTCCTTGGGCAGATCTGAAGCTAGGTGAAACATATGCCAATGTGTTTCACTAATTTATAAACAGCAATATGTAGAACATGAGGAAACGTTTGTACAGAACTATAGTATCTTTATAAGACTAGAGAATAGATGGAAAAAGTACATACATTTTTTAGACACATAAGCTACCTCAGTTTGTCTCCCCATAATCCTTACCTGTTTCATTTACCTGAAAACATAGTTTTACATAAGCACTTTGGTACGCTCCTGGGAGCCACTTAGTCCTGGAATTCAACATTTTCAGCTTTGCTTTCCATCAATTTCTCTTGAAGTTTCTGAATATTACACTATTCATTATAAAACACAATGTGTCTGCAGACTACTGAGATTATTACTCATTTTTAAATACTAAATAAGCCATACCTGAGTGAGTAGCAATGACATCTAACTGTAGTATTTCTGGAGAACAGCATGTCCAACAATCACATGATACTGAAACCCACTCCATAAGATGAATTATATGCTGTTTGTAAAGATAAAGAAAACTATCCAATTGCTGCACTTCAGCTAATGAAGACATTGTTTCCTTTACCTGTTAAAACAGTGACAAGATGATTTATTGTAACTGTAACAATGCTTAAAAAAACTAAAGAAACTTTTAAAATTCATACTATAAGAACAGAAGGGACACACACAATACAATTTCCATAGTTTCTACTTGGACAATCAAGATTGATATTCAATGTCTGACTATACTAAGGCCATTCACTTTTATTTAAAGTGAAACATTTGTCCTGATTTAAAAATTAAATCACGAGGAATGCAACAGTGTAACAGCAAAATGAAAGAATATCTAATTCACTGGAAAATCTATCCAAAAACTAACTACATAATAAATAAAAATCTCTTAGTATTGCAGTGTTTTTTTCTCCTTAATTAAAGGATGCGTTAAAACAATTGCAGCAATGTGTTGTTGCAACCCCTTTCTCTTATTCCCCCCCCCACCCCCCAGATTTTAGTGAAGCAAGATGCTCTTGTTAAAGTAGCTGGGCAGATTCACTCTGAAATTCTCTATTTGTGTTGATTAGAAGTACCAAAATTCACTGTTATATTTGAAATATCATCTTAATATTTACATTTAGCCTACTCCATTAGATACACACACACAAAAAAAACCCAACCCAACATGTAAAGAGAACTATTAAATGAATTCCAGACACAATCATGTTTGGCAAGGCAGCACACAGATTTTCTTAATCACTTGTAGTTGACATATTTCAAAGCAAATGAAAATTTGCTGTTACAGTTCCTGAAGACTACTACCAAAGGGACAAAACTTCTTTAAGGAAGAGGTTAAAACCACGCTGAAGGCATCTTTTACTGTCTTGGTGATTTCAGTGGACAGTAAGAATGGGGAGTGAGGCACTGTTAGAAACCCCACTGAAAAATAACACACTTTATCAGCATGGCAAATTCTAGCAGGCAAGGATGTAGTGCCAGTGCTAGACTTACATAATTTGACTTTAAGTTGTTCAGTAGAACTACAAATTGTAGTCATATTTGAAAGCTGAACTCAACCACACAAGTTAGCTGAAACATGTCTAGGACCTTTAGAATTTTACAGACTAATCACTTGTCAGACAAAGATGTTATTATGGAAGTACCAGATGTGGACAAAATAAATGAGATTTCTAGAAAGAAAAAAATAAATAAATCAGGATTTGCTAAGGACAAAAGTTACTCTTAAAGCAGGTTTGCCTGCCTCAAGCACAATCTCCTTTCTGGATGCATTCTGCCAACCAGCCAAAGCAATTCAGAACCAATTATATGTAAAATATTAATTTATCTTTAAATTAATTGGAACATTTTACATGACAGAATATGTCAAGAAGGAAGCTGCTCCTCATGATTAATCCCTCCACAATCTGCAAGATGTTTTTTATCATTGAACAAACGAGATACAAAATAATGCATTGTTCACTGGTGATTTAAAATAAATGTTTTAAGTATTTTCAAGTGTGCAATTAAAAAAAAAAAAAAAGAATAAATTAAATATGCCAATAGACTGATGTACATATTCTCATTTGAAAGTGTCTCAGTTAAAAAAAAATTGTAGCAACTGTGATTTTCTTTCCTATATTTGACGGTTAACAAATTTATTTTCATGCTAAATAATCATGTGCCAAAAGAAGAGGTAAGATCGCACAGGCCACAGGTAATGAAACAAAATATTATCTATAGGTCACCAGTGAAATCACTGACAAGCTCAAAACATTCTTAACAGACTAACAACTGATATACTTCAGTCTATTTGGGGTTATAAACAATACTCATCACGATACCAAAGTGCTCAGTTGGTGGCCTTGATCTTTTTCCTTAGCCCTAAGCAATCAGAAACACTGAGAAATACAAAGAAAAGTGGCCAAAAGTCAAGCAAGATTGTGAGTTTTCAGTCAGGTCACATCAGTTGTGCTTTCTACTCCTTCTATACCCTTATTGTAAAGTCCAAATTGATGTTCGATAATACAAATTTTTGTTATTTATGTTTACACTTTTTTTTTTTTATCCTGAATACAGACTTCTTTTTGAACAACAAAATTATATTTGTAAAGCTAGATGGAATACTAGCTATATTACTAGCTATATGCTACTTCTATATGGTCTTAAGCTATTTACAGGGACTTCTTGCTTTCTGAAAGTTGTACAGCTCACTTTGAAGTTCTAGTATAGTAAATAACTGTGTAAAAAAATATATATATTAAACATTCAACTAATATTTGTCTTTGTCACAAAGTTGAAATATTGCAATTATGTAATCTTATTGACAGATTTTCTATCTGTCTAGCTGAAAGAAAGGCTAGTAAGGAAAAGGATTCTTGTTCAAATTACTGTCAACTTTAAAAATAATCTGTAACTGCAGGAACTTTTAAGAATCTTGGAAGATAAACTTTTCTGTGTATGAAAATCAGGATTTATATCAATAAAACTGCTTTCTTTGTAGAAGTATGAATTTGTAAGGTTTTAAATGGACATTGCTGACTTTATAGACTACTGTAGGGCTAAACAGACCAGATCCTGCAAAACATACCATATCCATCAGTTCAAGGCTCACTCAGTCAGACTGTTTAGAAAACCCACACCTCAAACAAAACAAACCCCAAAATTCCGCCCTCTCATTGGATCTCCATGAGACAGAACTTCATGCCACTACCTCTATGACCTGCAAAGTGTTTTCAATATTTGTTTCAAGCTTTGTTCTATTTTACTTCTTCTAGAGTAGTTTTCTAAGCACTTGCCTTCTTGGAGGCAGCCTGTCAACTATGGAGACGTAAATACTGATGCTCCACAGGCCCTTGGAATACCATGCCTGGGAGCAAGAGAAAAGGAAGTAGAATAGCCATTGAATTTAAGGCACATGTTTGAAAAAATACAACTTATGTAGGTCACAATTGTACCACATGAGGATGTCTTGCTGATTGATATTTTAACTCAGGGAAGAAAGAAGAAGAGAGAAATAAGAGGGTGAGATAATGTTTAGATGAAAAAGCTCATCTACTACCAGGGCATCTACAGATGTTCATGATTTTAAAGCATTCCTGCAACACTTAAACTTTTGGTTGTGGTAGGGAGGTAAAAAGGTCAACTACTGCAAAATCAGTCTGATCTTTGTCTAAAAATGCAAACACAGATTATGAACTATCACTTTTTTTAAGGCTAATACTTCTCTTGATCTTTAGCACCATTGTTCTCCAATAATCAGAAAATTAATTTGAATTTTTCCTGGCCATTTTTGTGTTCCTGTTTATAACCAAGCATTAACAATAACCCAGTGACTTCTTTCCATCTAAAAGGACAGCAAGAAAAGCTTTTTCAAGTATATTGGAGGCAAAAGGAACTCTAGAGGCAATGTGAGCCCACTGAATGAAGTGGGTGCCCTGGTGACCAAAGATAGAGAGAAGGCTTAGTTACTGAATGCCACCTTCGCCTTGGTCTTTACTACTAAGGCCAGCTACCAGGAGTCCCAGGCCTTCAAGACTACAGAGAAAGTCTGAAGGGAGGAAGTTTTTACCTCAAAGAGGCTTCAGTTAGAGAGCAGTTGAGCAAACTGGACATCCACAAGTCCATGGGCCCTAATGGGACATTACACCCAGGAGTAATGAGGGAGATGGAAGAGGCTATTGCTAGACCACTCTCCATAATCTTTGAGAGGTCCTGGAGAACAGGAGAGGTGCCTGAGGACTGGAGGAAGGTCAATGTCATCCCAATCTTCAAAAAGGGCAAAAAAGAGCACCTGGGTAACTATAGGCTGGTCAGTCTCACCTCCATCCCTGCAAAGGTGATGGAACAGCTTGTAGTTGCCACCATCTCAAAACACATGGAGGAAAGGAGGCTTATCACAAGTAGTCAACATGGATTCTGTAAGGGGAAGTCATGCTTGACTAATCTGATAGCCTTTTATGATCACACAAGTAGTTGGAGAGATGAGGGGAGGGCAGTGGATGTGGTTTATCTTGACTTCAGCAAGGCTTTTGATACTGTCTCCCATGGGATCCTCACAGCCAAGCTTAAGAAGTGTGGATTGGGCAATTGTGCAGTGAGGTGGATTGGGAACTGACTGAAGCACAGAGCCCAGAGAACTGTGGTCAATGGAGCAGAGTCTAGCTGGAGGCCTGTGACGAGTGGCATCTCCCAAGGGTCCATACTGAGTCCAATACTATTCAATATATTCATCAATGACCTGGATGAGGGGGTTGAGAGCACCCTTAGCAAGTTTGATGATGGTACAAAACTAGGACGAGCGGCTGACACAGCAGCAGGCTGTGCTGCCATCCAGAGAGACCTGGATAGACTGGAGAGCTGGGCAGGGAGAAATTGAATGAAATTTAACAAGAGCAAGAGTAGAGTGCTGCATCTGGGAAAGAAAAGCCCCAAGTATCAGCACAGGCTGGGGGCTGATCTGTTGGAGAATAGGTCTGAGGAAAAAAGACCCAGGGGTCCTGGTGGACAGGAGAATGCCAATGAGCCATCAATGCACCCTTGCAGCCAGGAAGGCCAATGGCATCCTGGGATGCATTAAGAACAGTGTGGCCAGCAGGTCGAGGGAGGTTCTTCTCCCCCTCTACTCTGCACTGTTGAGGCCCCACCTGGAATACTGTGTCCAGTTCTGGGCACTCCAGTTCAAGAAGGACAGAGAGCTACTGGAGAGAGTCCAGTGCAGGGCCACCAAGTTGCTTAAGGGAGTGGAGCATCTCCCTTATGAGGCTGAGCTGGGTCTCTTCAGCTTGGAGAAGACTAAGGGGGGACCTCATAAATGTCTATAACTATGTTAAGGACGAGTGTAAGGAGGATGGAGCCAGACTCTTCTCAATGTCATCCAATGATAGGACAAGAGGCAAGGGGAATAAGTTGGAGCACAAGAGGTTTAGGGAAACACAAGGAAGAGCTTTTTCACAGTGAGGGTGATAGAGCTCTGGAACGGGCTGCCCAGGGAGGTTGTGGAGTTTCCTTCTCCGGAAACATTCAAGACCTGCCTGGATGTGTTTCTATGTGACTTGGTGTAGGTGATCCTGCTCTGGCAGGATGGTTGGACTAGATGATCTTTCTAGGTCACTTCCAATCCTTAACATTCTATGATTCTATGAAAAAGTAAGTATCAACAGTCCAACCAGCACCAACAGCATGTCCAAGCCGTTGCAGAGTACAGCAACAAGCATAAACTCTTCAAAACCTCCTGTATCAAGACCTTACCTAAACCATGGCCCAGTGATTAATATCCATCCAAGTAAAGTGCTCATCTAGGCCAAAGGCAGCTCGTAGTCAACTGTGAGCGTCCCATGCTCCAGTAATGTACTTCAAACCATTTATTCTTAAACCTAACCTAAACACTCTTAACAAGAACAAAAAAAACCAACCACCAACCAAAACTAAACAAAAAACAAATAACTAACCAAACAAAATCTAGTTGTAATTATACCCTACAGACCCATACTGATTGATATTGACCACAAAATAAAACTTAATTCTAGGACCCTTCTCAGAACCAGCACATCCTCTAACTCTATGGACTTTTAACCAGGGTTATGAAGAAATGTAATTCTCCAGGTTCCACTGTCCCAAACAGCAAACCCAACTCCAAACTTAATTCTGGTATTAATCATGCATGTACAGTGAGAAACATACAATCTGGGATGAGGCATGATCTCCTTGCTGGTATAGCTCACAGACAGTGAACAAACCTTACAAGATACAGCAATAAAGCCAAATCCTAAGTCTCTTACCTGAGTAACATCCTTTCCTGTCAGCCAAACTTGGGTATTAACCAGGTTTCTGAAGACCACACTTGTGTAGGAGCTAATATTTACCTTAGAATCATCAGTGGACATTCTAGTCTTATAGTGTTTGTTTGATTGAACAGTACATTCAGCTCTTCTGGCACCACTGCTTCCCTAGACATTAATCTCAACTTTAGTCCCATCCCAACCTTTCCAATTCCATAAAAGAAATAACCTCTAAGACCCCAGTGTCTGTTGCTGCTAACCTAATTACAGCCCTGGGGACTTTCAGGACATTAAACTGAGATCTTAAAAACGGAAATAGATGTAGAACCTAATAACCGTGAACTGTGATCTTGCAAAGCAGAAATATCAATATTTTGACTAACAAATTGTAAGACTGATAGATATATCATCCTTCACAGTGACTTTAAATATTAACCAACACCCAGAACAGTGCCATAGAGATGTCAGAACAGTTTTATGACTAAACAAATTCCAAGTATTCCATCATGCTTCTCTCATTTTAACACAATTGAACCTGATACATTTGAAGTTATGTGTTTATCTAAATGCTTAACTATTTCTATATAATATTTTAAACAGATTGCTATATACACAAACAGATGAAAAATAAATAATCCCCAAACAAAACAAGTAGTAGTGTACAAGGTCTTAGCTCTTATAAATAAAAATATTCTTCTGGAGAAGTTGCCTTCTCTGTTTTAAACAGACTACAGCCAAAGTCATTTTAGCTATGGCAAAAGATGAGAAGACAGAGGTACGGTCAAGATCATGCAAAGCAAAATAATTTCAAACTCTACCACTCTTTGTGGATGAGCTCTTATTTGAGAATTTCTGTGGTTTGAACCTAACAGCAAGACGAAGAATTATGGCTCTGTTTAGACAAATTGTCTTATAAACTGCAAAAATCAGAAACACAACAAAATATCAAAACAGTTCATAGTTACCTTTTCTTTAAGGTGATGAGAAGATGGTATTGCCATTATTGTCACCAAAATTTTCATTAGCTGCAAGCTAATTTCTTTGCAGTCTTCCTGGCATACTTCTATCAATGTTTGTACACAATAAAGCAACTGCTCCATATAAAAGACCTATTTTTTAATAAAAGCATACATTTATTATGTTTTGTTATAAACTATTACATTCTCTTTAAGAAAGAGACATGGGAAATAATAGTAATAAAAACTGAGCATGGTATATTTCTCTAAATTGGTAATATACTGATAATTTCATGTTAGTTATTTTGGTTACCTACATTCAATTTTTATAGAATACAACACAATCTTCTTCCCAGACCATTTGTTCATTTTACTTTGTCCTGGTAACAAAATTAATGACCCTGCTCTTAATCACACTTGCTCCACTGTGAATAAAAACATCAAGACATTTTGAAATGCTTACCAATGGTACTTGCTCATTTTGAAGCACAATTTGTTAATTAATAATGTATTTGTTACAGTTCTTTCAAATATTATTCCATGTTTGATTATTCAGAATTGAACATAACAGTGAAATACACAAACCAAGGAAACCTGAGCATCTGCTTTTATCTCAGTAATTTATCACATTTGATGCAATATAAACACGTTATCTTGATTCAACTGATAGCAGCTGAAGTCCATATTGTTGTCGGTTAGTTTTCGGTAACTTCCATGATAAAGTGAATCAGATATTTCACAAAGCTGTCAGATTACATTCAATTAATAGAAGAGGCCCTTGTTACAAATTTACTTCTAAAAAGTAAATCAAGGCTAGGAATGTTTTAGCTATAAATGTTATTAATATCATAGACATGGTAAATCTTTAGCTAAACAGTGTCTATGCAGCATTCACTGTTTAAAATAGAGATTGTTTTACAAGACCAAAGGCTAGAATAAGTCCACCAAATGCTTCAGCTGCAGATGAATGTGTCTCATGCCTAATGGAAATAGTACCCTTAAGACCTCATAGCAAATTTGCAAATGTACTTCAGGGAATTGCCATTTGAACACTCAGGTTCTAGTACTTCTAGTTATATGAGTTCCTAATCATCACAGGCTTCATGGAGATTAAAGTCAATTCCTGCATCACTGGTATATGTTCCATTAGGGAAGAAGCATAATGAGGCAAGAACTTCAAATGCGTATCTTTCATCAGCTCAAAAAGACAACTATGCTAGATTAGGTCAACACACATGAATAACTGATTTAAAGGGAAGTCTGCATCTGACATGAAGTCAGAATTTTGTAAAGGCACAGCACTGGCCTTTTTAAGAACAGAGGCCTAACAAACATTTGGTGGAATGAAAACTGGGATTTCATTTGTGGGGAAAGTGTAAAGATGCATTAGTTAAGGGTACACCTGGGAGCAAATTCCTGATTTATAAAAGATCTTCCTCCTAGACTCTCAAAAAGAAACCACCAGGCACAAGATTTTATAAAGAATACTCCTAAATGTGTATGTAAGACTACTGATACCTTCTTTTTAAAATGGAGAATGGCAATAATAGAAAACAAATATTAGAATTTGCTATTAATAGGGACCCTTTCTAGGGAAATCTGACATGCCTATTACAATGGATTGTGAAGAGCTTATGGTCATTCTTACTAACAAAAATAGATTATCTTGTTCAAATTGTGAACACAAGGCATTTCAAAAACATGGCTTAATTTCTGCCTCTGGATCACCCAAGGCAGTTCTTTATTACTACAGTATGTACTAAACAGCTGCTTCTCTCACCATCATGCCTTTTTGTTTTCCTCCCACTACCTGAAATCTTTTACAGCAGTTATCTAACTTGATCACGTATCTGCTGAGAGGATGGACTGATGGCAAGATTGGAAGGATAGCAGATTTGACATGTGGGAAACCACAACATGGCCAGGGAGGGTAGGGAAGTTCCTGTTTTGTCTCAAAACATGTTCACAACTATATCCTTTGATAGGGTGGGGCAGGTGTGCAAGGGAGGGACATGAATGGGAGCATTTAGGAGAACAAGGAAGAACCACTGGTCTAACCTTTGGTCTGTTGTGTGTTTTCAGTTAGCCTTACCTCTTCAGATCGTTGGCAAACTCCAGCTTGTGACAGTATGTTCCCAAGATGAGCCAAATGTGGCTGTAAGACTTCTTTTGGGCTACCTTGAATGACTGCAGTTAGAACCATGATGCAAGATGGTTTAGGTGTCTTCTCAAAGGCTGATGTGATTAATTTCATAGACACCTTTGGGTTGACAAATATTCCAATCAATTCTGCTGCTTTCACACACTGAAAAAAGAACAGTATTAACTTGAGGATTTTCCTGAATGCACAAATAGCATTCAATATATCATGGGTTTTTTCTTTTTATTATTCCAGCTGTTACTTTAAATGTTTCAGCAGTGTCCTTCTAGGCCTTTTCCATTCACTCAGTAATCATTATGTGCATGAAGAAATTTTCTTGGTGTGCTCTGTAAACACAAAATATGGCATGCAGAACTTCTCAGCATTAGAAAAACTTCCACAATAAAGTAACACAAAGAAATGAAGTGTTCAATTTTCAGTGTAATTAAGTCTGTAGTTCAGAATAACAATATGCTACAGATTTAGTGGTTTAGCATTTTGTTCTCCAAATGCTGTTCTGAGACATGCTTTTAATGCACTCACCACTCACCTATTAAAAGCAACAAAAATAAAACCCCGAAAGACAATATTTTTGTTACTGTACTATACTTTGACCCTGATACTACGGATCTGGTTTAGTGTGGAAGTACTGCCATGGGGGAATGCCCACTGCTTTCAATCTCTTCTTTAACCAAAAATGTTTAAAATACTGTGTATTCCTCATGATACTAACACTATTCCTGTTTCTGCCTTGCAGATGTATCAGTATGTTGTATTCCACATGGAATATCATCACACCAAAGATCAATCCCTGACTGATATTTACAATCAGATGCATGAATAAAGACATAGTCAACTACTGCACATGTATTTAGCAGTTGGCTCATTTCCCCAAACATGAAAGTTTATTTCCCTTTGTATATAATTTTTTAGTCTAATTTAGACACGGATTTTTAATTGCACTTAATTAGTACTTGATTCATCCTATTTTTATTGTCTCAATGAAAGCACATAGCCATGAACTCCATAGTTTAAATCTGCACTATATATAGCTGCTTCTTTTCACAAGGGTGAAGACTCAAAACTGTTATAAAATGCACTATGTAGATGTGAACACTGTCCTCCTCATTGGCCATAAAGAAAAAGACTTAGTGCTCTGAAAACTGGAAAATGACAATACAATTAAACAGCTTAAAAACACAAATTGATACATTGATTCATACAAATATTTCTACTCATCCTAACAGAAAAAAAAGGAAAAAAAAAAAAAGGAAAAAAAAAAAAAAAGGATGAGACCACCCGGTCTTTTATACATCTCATTTTGTATTATTAGGCTGTAGAAAGACATAAACATTTTCCAGGTTCATGGCTGCTTTGAAGTGGGTTCTACAGTGACAAATAATAGAGCTGATGATCACAGTACACTGGGAAGCAGCATCCAATATACCAATATACAAGAAAGATAAGAGGGAAGACCCAGGGAACTACAGGCCTGTCAGTCTGACCTCAGTGCCAGGTAAACTAATGGAGCAGATAATCCTGAGTGTTATCATGGGACATATACAGGACAGCCAGATGTTGAGGCCCAGTCAACATGAATTTATGAAGGGCAGGTCTTGTCTGACAAACCTAATCTCATTCTATGATAAAATGACCCATCTAGTAGATGAGGGAAGACCTGTGGATGTTGTCTACCTTGATTTTAGCAAAGCCTTTGATACTGTTTCCCATAACATTCTCCTGCAGAAACTAGCTGCCTATGGCTTGGATGGATGTGCGCTTCGCTGGAACCAAAACTGGTTGGATGGTCGAGCCCAGTGAGTGGTTGGGGAGAAGTGTCTGGAAAGCTGCACATTGGAGAAGGACTTGGGGGTGTTGGTAGACAGCCGACTGAATATGAGCCAGCAGTGTGCCTAAGCAGTCAAGAAGGCCAAAAGCATCCTGGCATGTATAAAGTACAGTGAAAGAGAAAAGTACGGTTAGAAAAAGGCAAAGGAAAACTATGTGCTGCCCAATCAAATACTTTTGAATTTACGCTTATAGCAACAAGCACCAGACTGGAAATTTAACCAGGACAGCAGGGCTATGTGGGTTCATTCTGCTAATAATTTAAGTGTTCTTACGTATTTTATACAAGCAGTAAGGAACCTGAAAAGCTGTATATGCATAGTGGCATTTATCTTACTTCAGTTCTGGGGCATTGATTTCCTAAAGTCCACACACCCCTTTCAAAACAAGAATTTGACTTCTGACAGTATTCCAATTTAACTTCTCTCTACTATAGATCAGCATGTCATTGCCTTAGTTTACAAGCTCAATCTCAGCATAAGGTGATACGGAAAAGGTAGGATGTTGATTCTGAAAGGAGAAGTGGAAGGGGTGGAATATCTAGAAAGCGTTAAAAGAAGAACTGGGGGAAGGGGAAAAACAATTCAGGGAATACAAGAATACATTTATTCTGACATAGTAAGTATAATGTTCATGTGTTTTTAATATCCATAAAAACCAGAGCCTGATCCTTCAATCATTGGCAATTTCCAGTGACCTAAGGTAAGGTCAACCCTCAGAAGATGGACTCAGAACTATGAGGGATAGGGTCTTTATTCAGTTTATAACAGATACTTTAAACAGATTAAACTTACATTTTTAACCACTTCACTTTCTTCATCCAAGCATGCTTGGTACAAAGTTCTAAGCAGTAGCTCCATGTGTTGTGTTATGTGATCCTCTGCATGTAGCAACAGTGAATACAGAAGCTGGGATGCTTTTATTCTTGTGCTTTCAACCCAATCTGTTATATCATGACAGAGACCTGGAAGAATTTTGGAAAGGTTTCTTGATACAAGTTCCCGACAACCTAGTCCTGGTCGAGTCACTAGAAGAAAAAACAAATGAACAAATACAAAAGAAAGAGAAATATCAAAGGTAAAGCCAATGCACATTAATTAATTCTTACAAAAATTTAAAGACTCCAAGGTAAAACCTATGGTTTCTGCCTCAGCATGAAAAAAAATATTCCAAATGCTGCTGAGGAATTCACCTGTGCAAGCTGTATTCCTTTAATATCTATTGCAGAATTTAAATTTTCAGAGACCTGTGCGGAGTTTATATATTTATTAATAGATGGACATGTGCATTATATGTTTTAAAATGTGTGCAGAAGGAGAAGAGAAAAACAACTCAAATGAATATGGAATTACCCAATTTGGAAAACACAGTTTTAATTCCCTTGTAATTATAATTCCCTTGTAATGTTTATAGCCACACAAATTCCATTGAAAAAACCCAAACAGAAACACATAAAGATAAAATGGAAGAGAGACTTTTGCGTGCAAACACGGTGGTATCACTGAGTAAAGTATCATAACTTGTATAAGTGTTGTGTGATAGATTAGGCAAATCAAACAGATAGTATTTTTTAAATCATAGCTATGATATGATCTCTTTTCTAAGGCCTTTTCAGGAAAAGCATCTTACTGACGTGACTCTTCAATCTCTGCCTGATTTGTGTATTAAATAACAAGTTTTCAAATGGTATGAAAGATTATACAGGAACTGGAATGGATTTTTTTTTTTTTTAAGATTTAATTTCATTTGTAAAAAATCTGTGGGAAGTGGAGTTTTGTTGTAATAATTTGTTTTTAAACAAAAGCCCAAAGTGTTACAAACACACATTGTCCACCTCAATAAAGGATGCAGACTTCTAGAGAACCAATTAGCTTATCTTTCCCAACAAATGCTTACTGTCCTGTGTTGGTAACCATCAGATTTACATCTTAGCACATTTATAAATCACAGAGACTCAGAGAAGCAACTTGACCAATATCACAAGCAACTACCAAACCTCCACTTCCATAATTCTTCAAAAAAACTGAAATAAACTTTTATAATGACTTTTTTCCACAGTGTATTTTTTTTCCCTTTACACTGTACATGCTTATACAAACAAAATCAGAAGAATTGTTCTCTGAGAACCAGCGTTTCATAATAGCCACTCACAATGTTCACATACTGTTTTGAGAAAAGAAACAATATTCATTACGAGGTGTCAAAAAACATGTTATGTTTGCATTTATATGTGCATTTTTTATTTCTGGTACAGTTCTCCCATATATGCTCAGAAAGAAAATGAACAAGTTATCTCAGGATATTTTTGCATACTGGCCCATGTAACTACAAATGTAACTACAAATGCTATGAAGAAAACAGAATGAAGTAAATGGTCTAAAGAATACAAACGGCTTAAAGAAATGCCTAAGAAATACCTAGACAAAGGAAAAAAAATCAAACACAAGGGTATGAATTGCTGTTTCTTTTGTCAATGGAGGATAACATTTTAGATTATGAAAACTGACAATGAATAGCAAAAGGTCAAGTAAAGCAATCAAATTGAAACAGCAAATACAGACTGGCATTCTATTTGACCTGAGGCAGAATTTTGTTTAAAGAATTTTGTTTAAAGAATTTGGACCATTCTTTATCAGCAGTTCCTTAATTTCAGATGTTTTAAATGCAGGCATTTATCCCTGCAGCTACCCCTGTCAAAGACTTCCCTGCTATAAACTGTCTGCACCTGTATCCTAAGGCAATGACTATTGTTGCTCAATGGAAAGCTATTAAGTTAGTTGGATGACACCAGGTATGAGGTATAACTCTATTCTTCCTCTGACCTTCAATATCTGTCATCATGAGATCAAAGCACAAGGGGGGCCTCATATGATAGGTCCATTAGCTTGACAGTTGGGCAAAGATAGTTATGTAAAATATACTATAAACTCAGAGTTGTAAAAAGACATTAAGTAAGTCGGAAAAAATGGTAGTAAAGTGCTAAAATACATAATTATCATATTAAAAGAATACAAATGTCTGTGGGGGGAGAAATGGAGAAGGGTACAAAAAAACAACTCATCCACATGGTCTGAGTAGGATATCACAAATAATTACTTGAAACTAAGGTATACCAGTGTCCTTGTTAAAGCTTCATATCTGTAAGACTCAGTAGCCAATCATCCTTTACTATCATTTTATTTCTCTTTTATCACATAAATCTTTGACTGTTAGCAATACAATTTGGAAGTCAAGATAAGCAGCAGAATATTGTCTTAAAGTCACCATTAACTTGGGACTTAAGTCCAAAATTATCAGATCATGTTTTAAAAAGATTCTTTAGTTATGTATATATAATATACATGTATGTGTATATACAGAAACACAGAATCTTAGAATTGTTTTGATTGGAAGAGATCTTTAAGGTTATCAAATCCAATCATTAACCCAGCACTGCCAATCCACCACTAAACCAAGTCCCTCAGAACCACATCTCTGTGGCTTTCAAAAATTTCCAGGAATGGGGACTCCACCACTACCCTGGCCAGTGTCTGGGCTGGACAATCCTTTTGGGAAAGAAATTTTCTCAGATGTCCAACCTAAACTTCCCTCAATGTAATGTGAGGTTGTTTCATCTCATCCTATTGTTTAGGTTGGAAAAGACCTTAAAGATCATTGAACTCAACTGTTAAACTACACATTCAAGCCTTAACTGCTTGCTTTCTATTCTATCAAGCAAGATGCATGAAAATTCAATTAAACACAGGGATGGAACTCTGCTCGAATTTGTGAAGTACATTTATTGTGCTAAGAAGACTATTTCAGAAAGTACATATAATTTATTTATAAAGTAATTGATAGATGTCCCTTTCTAAAAGAAAAAACACCAAAACAGTAACCACGCAAAAAATCCAACATAAATCTAGAGAAATCTGGCCAAAATAATAACAATATTATCAACATAAATGGTAACAACTCTTTCAAGACTAGAGTATGAAGCCTTTTGCAACCTTCAGTATATCACTGGAAAATAAGTGACTGGAGCTTAAACACAACTTCATCAGTTTATGTATGCTAAAAAATTCCCTGACTGCCAAAAGAAGAAATATGTTTCTGCCATCACTAGTGGAAGTAAAAGCATTCCTTACCATTTAAAAAACCCTGGGAGGTAATATTCTATAAAAAATAAGGAAGACAAAAAACTTGGAAAAGATAACAGCTCAACTTGCTTGTCTTCAAGGCTAAACAGTTCTGTCAAACCAGTCACCATTATGAAGTGCTTCCCTTTCATTCAAGCATTACTGAGCAGAACAACTTTAAAGGGAGAAAAAAAGACCCAACAAACTAGACCAAACAACCAAAAAAACCCTAATTTCAAAGAAGAAAGAACTCCGGAATCCACTGTCATGGAAAGGATTTTGCTGCTGGGTATTCTGTGGTGTGATTGTCACATAGACGCAAGTCAAGCATTAACCTGTTCTTTCACACCAAAAGAGATTTTGTTCTGTTAAATATGAATATAGAAATCGGTAAATGACCCATTAAAACCCTCTCTCTCACCAACACCTATATGCATATTTTTAAACATTAACTTTATGAACCTGAGACAGGAAACAAGCTTCAAGCTACTACAAGTGTAACGTTTTAAAGCTACCTATTAATTATACAGTACTAGAAAGTATTCTACCCATGCTTCATATTTTAGTCAGCATCCCAGTGTCTCACAAAGAAGTCTGAAATAGTTTCACTGCAAATTTTTATTGCATGCCAGTTCTGTGGATCATTAATGCTGTGTTTAGTTCACATTATTCATGGACTCAGCTCACATGTTCTTTCATCCCACCTTCCTTCTCTGTCATCTCCATGGCCATTCTCCACCTGGCTCCTGGCTAATATAGAACTTTCTGCTGTTTCTGAATCACTGCTTTAACTCTTTTTTTGGCATAGGCATTTTTATTTACTCTTTCTTCAAAATGAATTTTGGGATTAACAGAAAAACTGAAGGTAGTATCTGAACAAACATTTTTTAAAAAATAAACATAAATAATTTTATATACATATATGTGTACACTATATTTTTATATATGCTATCTCTCTACGATAACTAATATTGCATCTTAGAATTAATATTATGCATCCTGCTCTGCTGGCATGACTGCACTGCAGCTCTCAGGGATTATTCAGGAAGTAAAAAGCACTTTCAGTGCAACACTTACCTCCTTTTGGAAAATGAGATGGTGAAACACTGAAATCCATCTTATCCTTCAGCTCTTCTTCATTCTCTTTTTCCCACTGCAAGCCTATCTTTTCCCAGTAAGTCCAAGCTAGTTTTCTAGGCACAAAATAAGTGTTTTATACTATCATGTCTCCAAAAGGAAATAATTTAATAATATTATTTCTGGTTTCTAAAAATCAGCTGGAAGGATGGGAAGCATTCTTAACATTTAATCTAGGCACCTTAAGAGTTTATGATTATTTTGTCCTCAGTAGACAGAGGTCACCTCTTCAATAGCATAATTCTGTCTTTGTGTACCTCTCTGTCTCTCTGATACTTATGTGAATTGAGCATAAAAGGACTGTATCACAAAACTCACTGAAGATCATGTTATCATTTTGAGTTTAAGAAAAAAACAGTTTGTTTCTATGTTCACAGATGTATTGCTTGAAGGAAAAAAAAACCAAAACATTTTCATGTACAACTATTTAGAAAAAAGAAAAGGAGGAGAGGAGAGAGGAGAGAGGGAGGAGAAGGGAGGAGGGAGGAGAAGGAAGAAGAAGCTTTCTGCTTACGCATTTTCAGGAATTTCATCAGAAAAGCTGCCAAGTAACAAAGGGATCAACTTATGAAAATAGGAGTATCGGTCTCGTAGGTGCAACAACCATTCTCCAATGACAGTTGTTACAGCGTGACGAACCTACATGGATACAAACAGCCTGTTTTAAATATGTCAGGAAAATAATAGAAAAAATATTAGCTTTCAGTATATAAGCCTTGGAGAGGGAATCTATAGTCTTAGAAGAAATTAAAAGAACCAGGGATTTCCTCACTAGCAGGAAGTATCTTAAGTACCATGCAAGGTACAATGCTTCCTCTTGTGTTCTCACTCTGGCTTAGTTAGCTTGGACTACTTGCTGCACAAATCTATGTCTCTGAGAGGAACACAAGATACAGACCTAACTCAGAAAACTCTAAATTCTTATGGTAACTCTTGAAAATGTAAGAAATGAAAATTTCTCTGGAATTTGAAGCTTTCCAAGCACATCTCAAGATGACAGTTTTCTCTGTTCACTATAAAGGAAGTCCAAGTTAAAGAATATTAATACAATGAAGTGCATTTTATGAAGGTACCAATACCATAAATGTTTTCTAAGCATCTGAAAAGTCCATAGAATCAAGTTCCAGAGAGATCTAACAGAAGAATTTAAGACAGAATTGAAAGGATGCATTAAAATAAACAGGTGCCTACAAACTTCAACAGACTGCAGAACTAGACAGCAACTAAATTGGTCACCAACCTTGTTTGGATAGCTTACAATTTACAAAGCCTGTATGCGAAATATTTACATAGCTCACCTGAATGGGGGAAGAGGGGGAGGGAAATGCCAAAACCCTCTCCCTAAAACAAATTTAAAATAAATCCATGACTTAAAAAAAAAGGAAAAAAAAAAAGGAAAAGAAAAAAAGAAAAACACACCTTAGGAATCTCATCAAATAATCTCTGTGCCAGATGAGACAGAACATCATCCACAGACTTTCCATTTCCAAACTGTATCACTGCTCCAGTAGCCTGAATTACATCAACACGAACTCTGTAGTGCTGGTGTGAAATTGTTTGCATTAAGGGTTTTATCAATGATTCTGACTGCAAATGGAAGTGCTCTGTTGAGGCAGAGAGACAGAAACTTCAAACATGCTTTTCTCTCCATGGGTGACAGATCAAACGATTAACACTATGAACAGCAGCTTGTCTAATGTTACTTGCATTTATGCTGTGTGCGGATTTAACTTTATACTATAGTAAAGCTGAACATTAACCCACATGGACTTCCCCAACCCTCTCCTCCCACTATTGCCCACATGTTGAAATGGCACAGCACCCATCCCTAGCATGGTTCTCCCAACAGATTCTCCAAGGCCTGCAATGTACACGATTGAGTTGCACATGACTGAGTGTGTGCAACTTCTCACTTCTTCCTCTCTCCTGGCTGAATCCCTGTAACCTCCTACCAGTCCCTACCTCAGCCCTTGTCCCTGCAGAAGACTTATCAGCCCACTGCTCCCCTGCTCCATCCATCCCTAGACCGCACCTGGCATGGCCTGGGCACAGGACATGGCGCACCGGCAACTTTCACGCCTGATCTCGGCATAGTGGTCGAGGAGGGTGGTCTGGAGGATGTGGATAACCTCGGTGAGGTAGGGTACCACGGCGGGCCCGCAGCGCTGCAGCAGGAGGCTCAGGAGCTGGACGAGGCCGAGACGTAGCTCCTCGCTGGGCTCACAGCCCTGCGGCGGGCACAGGCGCTGGGCCACGGCCGGCAGAAGGACGGGCAGCGCCTCGCCGGGCCGGTCGCCGTGGGTGAGCCCGTGGCAGAGGAGCTGCAGGGCGAGCTCCCGGCACCGCTCCGCCGCGTCCCCCGCCAGGCAGCGCACCAGGGGCCGCAACAGCTGCGCCCTGAAAACTTCCTGCACCACGGCGCCCGATAGTGGACGCTCCTGCACCTCGGCCCGGATGGCCTCCAGCGCCCGCAGCCGCGCCACCCGGCCGCAATCGGGCTCCTGCAGGCAGCTCAGCGACCGACTCAGGGCCTGCACCAGCTCAGGCGCCGCCATGCTCCGCCGTCGCCACGGCAGTGCGGAGGCGTTACTAAGGACGCGATAGGCTTTTACGACGTCAGGACAGTGCTTTACGTCGAGGTGGAGCTGTGCGGCTTGTTGGAGGCGGTGACGTCACCCGGGAGGACACCCCGGCCACGGCTTTGTCCACCGCACTGAAGGGCTTTCCCGGGCCCCGCCGCAGGGCACAAATGAGGCAGGGCGGTAGTTTCAGCGGGTGCCATGGCTACCAGCAGGAAAGGGACTCTTTATTCACATAAGGCGTAGAAAAGGAGGTGTAAACTTGTGGCCGTAGACGATGGAAAAAGCGAGGGCACGGCAAAGCTATCGGCAGTAGCATAGAATAAGGGATGAGGGTATTACTGTGTAGAAACTTAAACATGTAACATGTCATCTGCAACACTTTTCTCCAGTTTTTTGTTGATTTTTTTTTTCTCTGGAGGGATCAGTGCCTCATTGGCATTAGGTAACCCTTTTCTGTAAAAGTGATACATAATTTTCCATGCTCGTTTATATTAATTAATGTGTATACACACTCTGTTCATATTTTACTTAAATGTGCTTTACACGATACAATGGTTTGTTTGCTTGTCCTGGTGACTGTGAAATCGACACACATCAAACCGAAAGGACCATTATGGTATTTTTCTTGACTAAACATAAAGTGCTACAAACTACAGAACCAATTCAAATTATCCTTTTAAAATAGCCTTGTATTTACCAGCAGGGAATTTATTCTCTTGTTGTGTTGTTTCTGTCTTGACAGAGAACCTTCAGGTTCCTTATGAGTTACCTGTGAACTGAGGAAATATTAACATGCACTGGGGTATTCCTGAAAGCAATGGTGCCAGATTTGTGGCTGTGTCCCAGCTGCCATCACACTCCCCATGGGCCTCACACAGAGGTGTTCCTGGGTGTGATGGATTTACTTTAAACACCCAGGCAAGGCTGGTGAGCTGTACTGCCCAGCCCTGCCAGAACTGCGGGGTACAGCAGGCCTGGCAGCTCAGGTGCCACAGACAGTGCAGGGATTGCCATGCTCCTGCCCTGACTCATCAACCCATTTTTTTTGTGGCCAGGTTGTTCTTCATGGCCAGCACATTATGCTCCATGGCCAGGCTACCTTTCATGACCAGGCTGTTTATAGCCAGCCCATTCTTCCTGACCTGGCCATGTTTCATGGCCAGCCTGTCCTTCCTGGCTATGCTATTGTCCTTCATGGCCATGCCCATTCTTCATGGTCAGGCCACCTTTCATGTTCAGCTCATCCTTTGTGTCCAGGCCACCTTTCATGGCTTGCCCATCCCTCATGGAGAGGCTATTCTCCTTCATGGCCAGACCACCTTTCATGGCCAGTTTGTGCTCCATTGACAGTCGCTCCTTGGAGAGGGGCAGCTAGGCCAAGTGGTGCGGATCGGTGGTGTGCACAGCGGGTACGGTCCGTGCCGCCTCTCCCGCGGAGGCGGTGGGAAAGCCGCGCCCGCCGGTGAGTGACGGTGGCGGGGCTTACTGCAGGCGGCGGCAGGGACGAAGCCTTTGTGCGGGAGCGGAGGGGTGCAGGGGGAGGGTTCCCCCGCGGCGCCCCGCGGCCCCGGGCCGGCGAGCAGCGGGGGGAGGAGGCAGCGGCGGCGGCTGCAGTGCGGATATCGGCAGAGGAGTCCCTTCCTCCGCCTCCAGCGCCGGGGAAGAAGAGAGGAACCGCCGCCACTCCGCCGGCTTCAGCCACCCCAGGTATTTAC